>JAIFHC010000234.1:0-50000 GCA_021229015.1 Solen grandis | reverse complement strand
GTACAATTATGTTCGTATCCAGTTTGTTTTCAATATTGATTTTTATGTATTGTATGCATAATATTTAGATCATTGGGTAAAAATTCTGCAAAGGGAGTGAACTGTATTTGACATACAGCAAAAAAAATCCGATTTATGATGGGATATTTTTAATGACTTTAATATGCGATGTGCCTTTTACACGATGGAAAATAAATGTTCATGTTCAAGTTAAAATAAAAATCAAATCAAGCTATTAATCGGGTTGCTGACATTTATTATACTGAAAATGTTACTTCGGTATCTGTACAGCGATAGGTATATGCGTGTATTTCCAGAATTTTCTATCTCCATTTACCTACTTTCAAAAATTAAAAAAAATGAATATATATTTTATAAAAATAATAAACTTATTACACCTTAATCTTAAATTTGAGCTTCCTGAATGTTCCTTTTTTATATTTTTTATGAAGAAAAATCACTAATATTTACGAGGCACGGAATTGTAGAGACATGTCGATCATAGGGTATATAATTATTATCGTAAAATGACACACCCTTGCTAGAGATGATCTTTTGAATCAAATCAGTACGATTTTAAAGTACTTATATTTAATATTTCCTCAGCAGAAAAAGAAAATACTCCTGCATTGTAATATGATATTTATTTTTTGAAACTTTTCTTTATCGCGTTTATTTTGAATGAAAAAAAAAATTGAATAATTGTACTTAAATATCTTCCATGTGTCATGACTTTTGACTTTTTAAATTATTGCAATTCTAATGTATAACATCTTTTGATTATGCTTAGGCCATCAGGAGACTTTGTCGATTTTATGACATGACAGTAACTCCACAAACCGAAACGAGATATTGACATGTCTGTTGATTCCGTTATTTGTTTTAATATGTGCTTATTTCCTTAAAGAGGATTTAAGTTTTAATGCCACCCCTTTTTTTTACAATGCCGGGATAATCCCTACATTTTTTAAATCAAACTACTGTATATAATAGTATACTTTAATATATCAATCGAAATATATTTCTTAGCAAAAGAGAAAACTTTTAGTACTACGGACCGATATAGTTTCCAGGGGATTATTATCATGTCTGCTTTTGATTGGATTTGTTTTACAGTCTGTTATTGTTATAATTGTAAATTGCATAGATAAAATTTAATATAAGAAACAATATCCTATCTATTTCTTTCTGTTCAATACAAATGGTACCGATCAAGTCCTAAGACATATAAAAAGGCCTTGGACAGAATATTTAACAGTAAGTTAAATTTTAATATTCCCGATCGAAGTATGATTATGTTTGTATTCAATTTATTTTCAATATTGATCGTATGTATTATTTTTAGATCCTTGGGTAAAATTGTTTTTATTTATTTCTATAATTTAATTTCATCGAATCCCAATAACTTGAATATCTCGCACATGTCATGACTTTTGAAATTACATGTATTGTAATCGTAATGTGTGACACTTTTGGCGGATTCTTTTGATTAGTCTGAGGTGAATCAAAGATAGGATGAGTTATTATAATTCGATTTGTCAGTTTTAAGTCATTCTAGTGATTTGGTTCAACGAATCGTTATTGAAAAGTCTTTTTATTTGTTAATTGTGTAAAGTATCATAAAATGAAATGGCTATAAATTCTGTTATATATGTTCATCTCTTTTGAAATTTCACAACCATGCTTTACAGGGGCAAATCTTTGATTTAATGGAAAGATCTAAATTTTGAGATTTGAAAAAAGCATCAACAGAAAAAAAAGTTTTCTGTTCTTAGAAAAATAACATTATTCACAAAACGTTCTATTTACACCCACTTATTTGAATTTCAAAATGACAAAAAATATAGAGTTGTATTTTAATGAATTTTGCTGATCTTGATCTTTTAATCAAATAAAAGACCCAATTACAAATAAATTGCTGTAATATATCATCTAAATATGTATTACCTTTATATATAAATAAAATATACATTTGAGTACAAAAATAATACTTCCAAGTAAATGACTGAACAGTTTCTTTTAGCTGTGTATACTAATGGTGCCTAGCAATCTTTGAGTAATACATTTTCCTGAACAACACAAAACACTGTGCTATAATGAATACTGAATTTCAGATTTTTATTTAAACCAATAGCAATTGATATTGTTACAACAATCATTATTTTTGTTGTATTTTTTATTTCTTTATTTACAAGATAAAAAATGATATCCTATTTAGTCTCTGCTTGTGTGGTACAAATATTACCGATGAAACCGTTGGACATATAAAGAGGCCTAGGACGGAACATTTAACGATAACTCACCGTACTGATATTCAGGTTCCAATTCTGATTATGCTCATGTCCATTTTTTCAATATTGATCTAAGGCGTCGTATGTATTATCTCTAGATCATTTAGTGACAACTGTAGGGGAGATATTTCAACTTATTTAATGCTTTTCGGTGGATTATAGGGAAATATCAGTGAATTAAAAATGGTAATATCAATGTTTGAATCAGTGAATATTTTTTTTTAATTTTCACTGTTTGGTGAACGAGACTACTTTTTCCAAGTTATTGGTGTCCCAAATTACTTCACTTGTCATACTATAAATTTCTTGCATGATTACCCCCTTTGATGTACACTGTTATCTCTTCTACTGAAAAAGCATGTGAAGGATACAGACCGAAATAAATATCTAGATTTATTTTGTGATTTATTTGATGTTGATATATATATATTTGATGATGAAAATGAAAACAAAGAAAAAAGTGTTGATGAAATTACTGAAAATGCAACAACAGAAACAACAGAAGCAACAATAGCAAATGAAATATCAAACAACAGAGAAATGGGTGAAAATCTCTTTAGACATGTAAGTTAATGTTTAAAGTTTCCTGAATGAAAATGAAAATATCAATACAAAAAAGGGAAAACTGAGGGTGATTTGATTTAACAAAACAACCCGCCCCGAGGCAAAATAAACGAAGGGTCTTAAAACGCAAAGAAACAATGCAAACGGATCCGTCTGATTCCTTATAATGATAGCAAGTAAGACTGTTTGTTTGTTTGTTTGATTAAACGTCCCACTGATAGTATTTCAGTCATTTTGAAACCATGTCTATTTGAGGCAAATATAGTGCTGCCACACTGCAGTATCACGCTGTAGACATGTGGCATGATACCACACCTAGTCACATTATTGTTGATCGTTAGTTTTTTGGGGGTTTTTTGGGGGGGGGGGTTGTTATGTTGTTTTTTTCGTTTATGTATTTCCCTTTTGCAGAGCGTTTTTAAATCTCCACGTTTATATGACTCATCAAGAGGACGTGACCTTTACACTGTTCAGTTGTTCACAAATATAAAATGTTGGGTGCCTGGATAGCGTAGTGGTAACGCGCCTCGCTTCTCACCAATGCGTCCTGGGTTCGATTCCTGGTTACGTACGTGAGAGGGTACAGTGGTCGCTCGTCCAGACACGTGGGTTTTCTCCGAGCTCTCCGGTTTGCTCCCACAATAATGACCACATACGCCGCCACCATAGCCATCGAGAGTGATTAATATAAGTTGTGATAACTTGTTTCGTAATCGATGTAAAATAAATAAAATGTTAAATTTGAAAGACAATGTCGTACTTTTTATTGATATTTCTGTTGTTCTACCGTGAAAAAAAATGTTTCAAGAAATACTTGAAATAAATGTTGATTTCACTATAGTTTGTGTTTTTATTGGACTATTTTCTAGACCAAATAACGATTTATCAGTGCAACGTCAGGAATTTGGGGTTCCCCACAGGGTAAAATTTAGGAAGAATCCTTTTAAATGTATAAGGTTTGATAGAAAAAAAATGATAAAAAAATGTTGGCTTCAGTCGAATATTAATTTCAATTTATCGAGTGTGGAGGAAATTCAATATTTGCACGAGTGTCGCTGTTTTCATAGTGAGCTAATTGAATCGCTGTTTGTCTATCGTCCGTCCGTCTTTCAACAATAGGTTTGTTGACAATCTTGCAATTTCACTCCTTAAGCAATCATCTATAATCTATATTTTCTCACGGTCAATTCCGATTTTTGTTGTTTTCACCCATTAGGTGAGGAGTTATGGTTCTTGAATTTTGATACAGAAATCACATTTTTTTACACTTAGCATTTATATATTTTAAACACTCTTCGTCATACATGATAACAATGTTCATGGCCATAATTTGTCGAAGATGATTACTCATGACTGATATCGGCACATTAGCACAGGAGTTAAATCCCCGAGTTATCACAAAATCACTTTATAAACACTACAGCATCTTCATTTCTTAATCATTTCACTCTATACTTGATGATTGTATTTATGGCTATAATCCCTCTGCCAAGTTTGATTTTTTAAAATATTCGAACTTTTTTACACTCTCGTTATATAAATAGCCGAAATCCCTCGGTCAAGGTCGACTTGGTCGGCCGATGAGTTCAGGAGATGTGCCCCGTTAAATATGTGAAGAAAATGCCAGATTTCACTTTGTTTACACGCTAACATTTAAAAGCCAAACTTTTTAGAAGTATATAGGAGTCCTAATAAATATAATCTCTTGAACAAGTATTAATATGGAAAATATTTGGCCAGCAAGTAAATGTTAATTGCCTTTGAACTATAAAACGAATGACAGATTCATTTTTCACACTATGGCATCCACTTTATTTTATCTTTCATTTTCCACATTCGTTATGTCGTTTTGTTACTAAATTGCCAAACATCATTTCTCTTCAATAGGATATTTTTCATTGACAAGTTCAAACTCTAGATCTTTACAATGTACTGATTGAAATGAATAGTTTATATAGGTATTTTAAATTGTTCCTTGAGTGTTTCAGGATATTAAGTGAATTTGTTATACACAACACGATGATAGATTAAGTGTGCAATTTTAAATTTCAGAATGAAAAGAACATTACGAGAAATGGTTATACTAATTCAGACGGCGTAGGTATAATACATTCGGAGTTGGTATATAAGAGAGAAAGGACTGGGTCGGACACAAAGCAGGTTTGTGATCATAGATGGTATATAGTGATATGCTTCATTTCCGTTAAGTGCTTTTTTATGTAGAGCAGAAACAGAAAATATGTTATAAAAGCATTTTACATAACAAATATATAATTTCAGGTAAAATGCAGTTTGTTCATTATTGTAGAACTTGGTAAATAAAGAATGTGTTTGTCCTTAATAACAACTATTAATACAAGAATTAGATGTTGCGAGGTTTTGATAAAAGTGAAAATCAGTATAAAGTTGCGATCATATCAGTCTCAAAAGGACAGTCGGTGATAGTTGAAGCAGAAAGAGCAATATGAGATGTTAGTTGTTGTGGATCAAAACTGGAGAGGGAAAACTTGCAACAACTTATTCTAATATATATCATTTGCTATTCAGATTCTATCCAAAACAATTTGATTTTGCAAGTCATTGTACAACAGAAACTTGATATAATAAATAGATAAAGCCGCTTTTGTTGTATGATTTTCAAATGTAATGCTGACTTTTACAAGACATATAGAGAACATTGTTTATTTTCCAGACTTCAATAGCATTACCACTTATTAAAACCCCATTTATTAATTTATATAATATACTAAGCAAAATGAAACTTTTCAATTCATTACTTGGAAGTATCATTTTTTGTACTAAAATAGACAATGATTTTTCTTAAAAATTAATGACTCTGTAGAACATTTATTACAGCATTTTTTTTGGTGCGGGGGGTGTTGTTGTTTTTTATGTAATTGGGTCTTTAATTGATAATAATTAAGATTGCCATAATTAATTAACAAATGACGATTTTAAGTTGAAAATACAACACTATATTTTTGATACTATTGAAATTTCAATAAGTGTATGTAAATTAAACAATTTGTGAATGATGTTATTTTTAAGAATAGAAAACGATTTGCGTTTTTGTTGTTTTTGTTGTTTTTAAATCTCTGAATTAAGATCTTATATTTTGAGATGTTTAAATTGAATCAAATTTTGCGTTTGTAAAGGATGGTTGTGAAATAAGTATTGACCATTTTAATTTCACAGTTACACACGATGAGTGGTGCTTAGCAAACTTTGAACAGTATAACCTTAAAATGAGTTTTTGATATGATATAATTTTATTTGCAAGTGTAAGCCATTACCTTTCACTAAATAAGTTTGTATTCAGTGGATCCAGTGGTATTTCATTTATTTTTTAACAAATCTTATACATGTATGTTACAAAGATGTTACAGTAAGTACTTCTTTTCATAGAAAATATCTTAGACACACTGGAAAAAGACATTAAATTCAGTCATTGAATACTGAAGAACATTTGAGCAAGTTTGATATGAAATTTTGATAGTTTATGCTTTCCATGTGAAAGACACACCTGAAGGAGAGTGTTTAAGTCAGCAACATTTGTGAATTCTTCTGATATTTGGTTTCTTTTTCTATTTGTTTTTTTAAGTTTAAACTTTGCATGATTATAGGGATTCACACTAAAAACAAATTTATGAAAAGAAATGGGGGTCACTGTGCTTCTTTGTGAGTTATCTGCCCCTGAAAGTTATATTTTTGCATTTTTGGACAACTTCAAGGGTTGATAACTCAATATGATGGCATCCAGAACATCATTTAGTTTTAAATCGGTGTTAGGTACTTAATTACCTGTTTATGTGCAAAAACTTGAGAAATTTTATGCAGCAGATTTTAAACTTCAGTAGCTTACGCAAGCATATTTAAATTTTCTTCAAATAATCTCCCTTTTTCAAAAAAAGCTTCATTACGTTTACATATTTAAGCAAAGCGAAACTTCTGTAAAATAAATTTTTCTTATAAGTTGCATAAGTAATTTCAATGGAATAGAGTAGAAATCAAAAATGTAAAAAAATAATAAAGTATAAATAGGCTTAGTTTTAGTTGTCTGCCCTTGAATATTCAAAAAATTGCAAAAATATCACTTTCAGGGACAGGTAACACGAAAACAAGCACGGTGACCCCCATTTTTTTCATGAATTTGTTCAAAGTGTGATTTTCTACAATAATGCAAAGTTAAAATAAATTCTGAAATGTAGAAATCGTCTTTAAAATAGCAGGTTTTTTTTGTCTTTTTTTTTTTTTTTTTTTCATTTTCTATATTTATTGTCGTTTTGACATTCTGGTCATCCAACTACCTTTCATAAAGACACATTTTCAATGTTATATACATTATAATTTGAAGTCTATTTGTCTCTTTTAAATTTGTCAGGTTTATCATAACATATAAAGCTGAATTTGTTAGAACCGTAAAAGGATACAACAGTTTTTGAATTGCAAAATGTTTTATTACGGTAGATTTATCTTAATGTGTAAATATTTGGAAAAGGTTCTTAAACTCATCAATTTTGGTTCTAAGTTCGTATAATTTAGTTTGCATCTTTATAGATCTACTATCATTGTTTTCGTGTTTTGGAAGCAAAAAATGCAAAAACAATTATATCATAAAATTTAATTTTAAATTCTTTTAAACCCCCTGCCTTCAAAACAGTTTATTTTGTTATCCTGATATCTGATCTGGAAACATTGCCAAGGTTCGTTATGATATCTTCAAGTTGTTCAAAAGATTGTTTCTTCACTACTAGTATGGTCGCATCACCAGCTTTTTTTAAATTTCTTTACTGTTAATATAAATTACCTGAATATTTCAAATACTGACTCTAAAACTTTTGACAACGTGACAATTATTTATGATTAAACTGTTTATATCCGTATAGAAAAAAACCGTCTTATTATCCCGTCTCCGAAATTGCGGTGTCTCGGGGTTTTGAAAATACGTGTCTTAAACGATATTAAGCTTTCTTATCATTTGTAAAGAACAGAAGCCCGGTTGATTCATAAATTTGTTCAATAAATTTCAGCTTTCAAATATTAATCTTACGTATTTTCCTATGCATTATTTTTTTTTATGAAACATGTTAATGGCGTAGAAAATCTAAAATAAGGAAAAGAATTTTCTTTTAGATTATGTTTGCTAAAGATTCAGGCGCTATCTGGTAATTAAACTTAAAATAATGTAATTGGTAGCCTTCTTATTTGTTGTGTATCTTCATTTGATTTTGGAATCAGAGATACAAGGGATGTTCTTAAAGTACCCAGAAAAGTGTCATAACTCTTTCATTGGTATGGTTACTAAGATAAAATTTCGTAAAGTGATACTTTAATATATTTTGAACTTAATCAGAAAGCAAAAATGATACAAATTGCCCTGATGCAAAATCACAGTCACTATGGCAACGTCGGGTAACGTTGAGCGGGGTAACTTTCTCGTGAAAGGAATATGGCATCTTTAAAAGTCTATCAGATATATCTAAAATTATATCTTTTATTTTCGTATACACAATTCACCAATCTCCAACCTACGGATCCATTTGTAAAGTATGACCTGAAATGATCCTGTGGAATTCTATGGATTGTTTCCTGAACAACTCCTCATTTGTGTCTACTTTTCTGACGTCGTGCACGACGTCCAAATCTTGGATATTCGACACCAGTGTGCAGGATTTTCTTGGACGCGATGAACAACCCATTTTTGTTGATTCTCTTCGTTTAGCATTTGCTTAGTACCCATGATAATTGGGAGCGTCACTGAATTCGTTTTACACATTAATATACAAAACTTCATGGGATAGCGCTGTTCTAGTGCCATATTTAAGGTTGTCGATAAACGAATGTTCTCGTCTTCCGATATTAACGATGGCGTCAGATTTCAGTCCATGACTTCACGTAGGCCCGCAGAAAAGGTCTTGGAAGCGGTTCATATATTTTTGGGCAATGTTTGACGTTAGGAATTAGTCTCTTTGTGATCTTTAAGGACAAGTAAACATGTGAAGAATTGGAAAATTTGCCCCGCTTAAAGTTACCCGACGTTGCCATAGTGACCGTTGATTTTGCATGAATGCAATTTGTATCACTTTCTGTTTAAGTTCAAAATATATTAAAGTATCACTTTTGAAAATTTATTCTAATAACCATGTTAATAAAAATGTTATGGAACATTTCCGGATACTTTTCGAACACCCCTCGTATATACCTTGCCTTTTTTTTAAATGAGAAATTGTCGCAAAACAATAATTTACCTATATATATATATTTATATATATATATAATTGTAGACTGGGTGTGAGGCAGAAAGTGATATTTTATATTTGCCAACACAAGATGAAATCAATAACGAAGCGAAAAGGAAAGGGAGGAAAAGCGGAAAAGTCAAACAAATGTGTTCAAAGGTGTGTTCTTACCTTAAAGATTTATCTGGAAAAATAACATCAGTTGTTGAATCGTACGAGCATCCAAATGAATCTCACATCATTTTTGTCATAAAGCATATTGAAGAAGAAACCAAAGAATTGAAAAATAAGGTTAACAGATACACAACATACTTAAGTTATGAAGGAGACGTTTCCGATGAGGGAAGAATCACACTTTCAAAATGGGAATTTCAGAAAATATGTAATGACAGCGAAGATGTACGGAATTGCATTGCTACTGCATCAGAAACAGAATTTGAAAACCACAGTAATCTAGTCTCAATAATACCAAGTCCTGTAAAATCCACTGGTTTCAAAGACAGAAACCATAAAATAACAAATACAACATGTATTACATACCTTGTGGAAGTAAAGGGGTATATTCCAATCAATGAGGAGCCATTTCCAAAAAGTATTGGAAACTATGCTACTGATGTCATTGAAGGATCTGTTCGTTTTATGTCGGGCAGAGCGGGGGCAATGAATACAAATTTCACCATCAAAACAGGCTATCCAGTGCTTTCGGAAAATTCGAAAAAAAATGGAACAGTTGGTGCCATTGTAGAAAAAACAGAAAAGAAATTGGGTTTTGTAACAAGTGCTCATGTTGTTTTATCAGATGCTGAAATGTCAATTCTTGTACAGAAAGACGAAACAATATGGGGTGATATAGTTGGTTTGAATCGTGTTGATATTATGAATAGAGACAATAATATTCGTATTCTGGGGAAAGTATGTAAAGTAGTTTACAGAAAGGGAAAATCGAGAAGTGGCGGAGTAGAAATCGCAGTGATTGAAGTGAAGAACGCATCGGCTAACACAGGAGACTTTCCCCATATCAATTGGTCAGAAATACTTCAATCTGGTAAGAGTATATTTTTATGTTACTTAAAATATATTTGCATCATCTTTATTAACAAAACCATTTTGGTTATGACGACTACAAGTTGCAACGATTGAAAATAAGTGACAGACAGGGTTAGATATAATTATCAGCTTTAACAATTTTTGTCTAAAGTTTGCCCTGAAACTTCCAAAATAATCCATATCCTTTAAAAGACTGTTTTTTCCTAACTAAATACTTTGATAAAAAAGACAAAGTCATAACACCGAAACTGGAGTTGTGTTTCGCTCCTCTTTGCCGAAGAGAGAGAGGGGTGGGGGTGAGAAAGAGTGAAGGAGCGCTGAGCTGCAACGTAATACTATTGTTCACAACGTTTTCTTTCATTCTACGTATTTGGACAAACATTATGGATATTTATTCACTTGACTTTTTTAAAACGTTCAACAATAAAATGAGCCCAATCAAAGCGTTGTCATGGGTCTATCTTAGTTTCTAACAGGTGCAGGGAAGATTAGGCGTGTAAGCGTCTGAAAACCTGAAATTTGTAATCATCTTCAGAAATTCCTACACCAGTGTTAATTAAAGAGAGATAATGTTCAGGTTGACAATAAATACTTTTTTGTACAAAGGCGGCACTTAAGGACTTGACTTGACTTGACTTTTTGAGTTTACCGTCACTGCGACAGTATTTCAGTCATATAGCGACGTCCAGCTAATTATAGGTGGAGGAAGACCCCGAATGCACGGAGACATCCGGGTAGAACCACCGACATACCGCAAGCCAGCTGGAAGGCTACCTCACATGAAAATCGGAATGACCCTGCCGGGATTCGAACCCACGCGGTGAGGGGCTGAGTGAGTGCTGAAGTCAGCGACTTTACACTCTCGGCCACGGAGGCCCCGCGGCACTTTAGAAAGTTTTACCTCTTATTTTACACCTACATAATATAGTATAATTTTGTTGTCGGTATGCAGAATGTAACTTTCAAGTATATTTAAAAGATTATATCAAAATTAAACCTATATTTTAACAAGCATTTACAAGTTTTTATCCCAATGACAAATTTTGAATAACATATATTGCATATCAATATGTAAAGGACATCTCATCTGATAAAAAAATATTACTTGTCAGATGTTTGAAGATGGGCAGTCAATAGGGGAATTTTAAAAATTCGCAATTATTTTAGGGGTATTTTCTCTGCATGAAATATGTTTAAGAAGTATTATTGATATTGTTGCTATATATTTATAAATTTTCAGTCACAAATACATATTTCTACAAGAGGTATTTGGGAGACAAATACACATATGTACACCTGTTCACAATACATAATGCTAAATACTGGAATTTTTATCAATGCAATAAACATGTAAAATCTCTTCAGTTTGAATAATTTAAGGTCAGCGGTATATATTGGTTATATCCTGCTAGCAAAATGAAGGAACTTTGTAAGGTTTACCACCTACAGTATATAGTTAATTTGGAGACTATGTCTACTTGAAAGGAAGGCTTGAGAATCGAAATTAGGAATTATATTAGAACGCGCTATGTCTTGTAAAACTTTTTTCTACTAAATTGTGCCAACTATATGATATTTCCAGTGTAGCAACCGTATGTCTTAACTCCTAAATGGTAAATCTTTTCTTCTTCTTTTTTTCTTTTTTGTCCAGCGTCAAATGTTAACATATTTCAGGAACATTTATTACGAAAACGGTTATGAAAAGATATGCAAATACATGTGTAAATTCAAATATGTGAAATATTCCAATATATGTGTGTGTGTGTGTGTGTGTGTGTGTGTGTGTGTGATATTCCTAATCTTATAAGAGACCTTGTAAAGTATTTTGGTTACAAAACTAAATGGATAAATGGATATTAGCTGGAGACATTTAGATGCAGGGGCGCCCTCGAGAACAACATGTTTCGTTTTCTAAAGTTTGGTACTAATCCAGCATTACGAGTTTGGATATTAAGGCAACATCATGATGTTAGGACACAGGGATTATTCATTAAAGAATAGATGTTTTCTTTAAATAAAATACAATACACTCAAATGTACAGAACAATATATACATTTACCGCGCACATTTTTCATTACACCATGTACAAGACCACTAACGTACAATAAATTGTTCAACCAATATGCATCGGTAATACTGAATTAACTATTTGATAATACTAAGCTCGTTAACCTTTGCCTTACTAAATATGAATCCTTGTATTTACATTCAATCCCCCTGAACTGTCGTTGTGAAAATAGATGGACAAAGTGTAATATCTTAAATAGTTTGTAGAATGCTGAAATATATGTTTAAAGAGTCATATGTAAACGTTCCTTCACTCAAACCAATGGATTATTATCTAACACCCAGCTTATAATCTGCAACATATATACATGTGTAATTTTAGTTAATAATTGCATTCATATTTTACCTAATTTTCAGGTTTTTCTAATTATCCTTACCTCCACTACACGGGTAAATGTGCATGCTTGGCTGATGTCAAAATAAACGGAGAAATTTTAACAATTGGAGCGCAAACACGTCTTCATAAAGGAATCATCCAAGAAATAGCAGGTTCGACAAGAGTAGGATTTGGCAACAGAGAAACAATGATTATCAACAATCAAATCGGTTTCAGATGCAACAACACATACCCTGAGGAATCTGATCCAAATATGGAATTCCCTCAACTTGGCGATTCGGGCTCTCTTGTCTTTCTATTGCAGGAAACAGGGGAATTGTTGGTTCTTGGAATCTTTGGTGTTGCAGATAATAGAGGAATGTGTTACCTTACTCCAATATGGGATGTACTTGAAACAATCGATTGGTCATTAAAGGAGTTTCCTTCTGAATCTATGCACGTCGACGAGAGCAATCAGACCTCAAATCTTATACACAGAGCTCTTTTAGACATGCAAAACCAAATTAAGAAAAATAATCGAAAATAGACATTATGCAACAAGTAACAGATACGCTGTAACAATTAAATATTTTGATATACGTTTTATAAATAATCCATATTATTATATTTGTATATATTGCGTAAGTTATTGTTCATTTATATGCCCTAATGGATAAAGAGGAAGACATTGTATTTTCAGCTGCATGTATATGCAACCAGAATATAGCAGGGTAGTACACAAATTAGAAAATTATAGCCTGCAATATTTAATCGAACATTCAAATTATTTTCCGTTGATGACTTCGAGACTGACAAAAATATTATACTTGTTCATTATATATTACGAAGATTCACAGTGTCATTTAAGCTTTTAAACCATTTCTTATTATATGTTTACATACTAGCATATCATTTCTTTATCCATGAGCTTAAATTTATACTTGTCTGAGCATGTGTATTTCTTAGTTCGTCGTCCTTCGTCAACAATTGTTTGAAACCTCTCAAGAGGTCACACCGTTTTTCCACATCGTTAACTTTAAGACATTTATGTTTTGGCCGTATTAAGCTAAAGAAAATTGAAATATGTTTTAAATATTAGTAAAAACCCTTCTGTGACCGTACTTTGAACGTTGTTGTAACTAACACTACTGTCAAGTATGGACAACTAATGAGTTTCCACTTCGTTTGAAGAACGGTCACAGTACTTCCATAGCATTGTAAAAAGGCGGTTACATAATGTCTACTAGGGCGAAATTATGCCAGGTAAGATGGATTAATTAAATTTAACAACATTGTGTTGAGAATCTTTCATTTCCATCTGAGGCATGGCAGGCAAAAGAAGATCCAAAAATAATGAAAAAGAAAGAATGTTTTGTGCAGTTTTGTAGTAGCAATGTGTTTTTTAACTATTTAGTATATGAAATATAAGAATATGTAACCGTACTGGACAGTTGCAGCCGCTTTTGACCCCAATTTACCGTGGCTGTTAGAAATTAGTTCCCAACTAGTTAAACGTAGTTGCTTATACTTAAACGTAGTGCGAACCTCGTTAAACTATAGCCATGTCTTTAGTTTAACCCCCGCCAGAATGCATCTCCGTCATCCTAGAATCATTTGTTTTTCCGTGGGTGCATGCCGAACCCTCCTAGCACTGACATCACAATCATGTCTTTACCCCCCCCCCCCCCCCCTGCCGGGTCTGATGCCATTTCATCTTTTACTATAGCCGAAAGATTAATAGCCGTTTATACACGTATTTCACCCTACTTAAAATTGGTTGCATGAAATCTCTGATGCGTTTGAAAGGTAACCTTGGCTGAGGAAATCCATGTAAGCACTACTTTGGTTATGTCATCTCACACGAAAATGAAATGAAAGCAAATGAAAAGTTTGCTTTCTTTTACAAAATATATATTCCAGACAATAAAATACCCAGCAACAAAACATCTCAGATATTTGAAGGGTAATTATCATTACAGTAGCAAGCTTTATTTCTTTAAATCATTTTTGAAAAAAAATGATTTTGTTAGGTCTTTAAACGATGGTTATTTAACTGGGAAAATGTCCATAACACATCGACAGAGTAAAATAAGTTGTATGTCAAATGAAATGAAATTGGAATAATTTAAAATACACAACCGGTGTACAATAACATTTAAATGCAGTATAAATTAAATAGAAATTAATGAATCTCTTGTATTTTTTTTTTTTTTTTTTTTATGTTTTTATTTCATCTTTGGAACTTACGTTTAACTAACTTACAAAATACACTTGTAAATATTAATGTCTGCTATTATAATATGCTATTTTCATGCATATTATATTCCCGAAATGTTCCAACCAAAAAGAGATTTATTATTTTACCTTGACCAAGTGATAAAATGTTTTTTAAAAAATTGTTTAATTTAAATTTATTTCATATGTGTTTTTGTGATTAATGATAGTGAAAAAGTGTTTGATCTATAGACAATATAGATAATTATGCGTTAGTTCTATAGAACGCATGCCTAACAAATTGCTATCTAATATGGACATTTATGAATGAAAAAATAATATAAACATATACAATACGTGTATTATTGTAAATATAAACAGAATGTAGCTTACAAGGTCTTGTTAAATATGTGGATGCAATCATGGATAATCAATGTTAATATATTGTTGTATTCGCTTTGTATAGGTTAATAATGTTTGCTTAAATTTATGCATAGAGTAGTATGTACAAGGACCGAAATAAGTAAATTGTTTTAGAGCACATGTACACAAAATGTGTCTGTCAAACTATTGTCCGAATATGTGTATATTTTGATTAATGATTTTCAATGTTATAAATGACGTATTATGCAAATCCCAAATAGCCAAATAGCAAAAAGAACTTTCATTTTATCTTAATATTTGAGATAAGTAAATAAACTATAATACCATAACCTGGTAATAAACATAAAGCAATAGGAATACACTTGTAATATAAAATGCATAAAGCTAAAAAACACTTATGAAAAAAATGCTGTAACATCTGACTGAAAGTTATGAAACATGCACATGTACATTTATATATATTATTTAATTGATAGCTATAACAAGAAGAACATATATGTTTTGCGATATTTTCCTCTAAAATTGAGGAAAAATATAATTCGAAAAAAAAATGTATTTTTTAAAAATAAGTGATAAGACTCTTCCATGATTTCGAATTATCAATGAAAACTAAGGGCTATGATGTTGAAACTTTAATGAAATATTAAATTAAAAATGTCTCGTTATCCTAAGTGACGGGTATGGCTCATAAACATATAATTTACTATACATTATAATGGAAACAAATTTAGCATCATTGAGAAGTTAAGTAATTAAGTTTTAGTACTCGTACATTGCAATAGAAATACAATAACTCAATATAATTAGGAATGGGAAGGGGCACCTATCTAAGTGGAAACGGCAGCCAAAAAGAAGGTGGTGATTTTGATTTATCCAAACTGTATATATAAATGATAAACCATATAATAGGTAGATTATTAAAAGTGGGTGTTGAAAAAACGAAAGGGAATTAGTTTGATAAATATCTAAAGATCTAGTAATGGCGACCCAACTGTATTAAAAAAAAAATAAACAATATAATTCTAGATAAAAATGGGGATGTTTTTCTCAGGTGGAGTTTGCAACCATGATTTAACATCAACTCAGATAAATAACATGAAGAAAGAGACACACATGCACGCGTAAAGAAAAGTTACATTATCAAATCAGCTACTACCGCCATATTGATACATGGCGGTTAAAGCATCCTTATAAAATAATGTACAACCAAACCCCGATTGGACTTTTCTTAAAATCAGACATCCTGACCAATTTTGTAAACTGTTAAGTTAGACCTGAAAATATGACCTTTCTGCAGTATATATTTATTTTGATAATATGTGAAATACAAAATAAAGGAATATTAACAAAAATTACATTGTGATCTTACTCAATATCTCGGTTATAAGGCGAACAATCTAATCACTTGGCCAACGAGACCGATTAAGTTGCCTATTACCTGCACATATAGCTCTGTGTGTATGTGTGTGTGTGTGTGTGTGTGTGTGTTTTAGAGAGAGAAAAAAAAGATCCATTTACGACTAATACGATTTACGATAAAAACTTATCTATTGAGAATAATTTGGTTCTGGTGGCCCGACGGACTAAATATTTTAACCGTAGACGGTATTTTTTAAAAACCTGATAAAATAAAAGAGCAAAAAATTGTATGGATTGTATGGTTTATCACCTCCGCTATACTTGGCGTTCTGTACGCTGCATCTTGGTGTCAATTTAAAAATGTAAATAGGTAATGAGATAAAACACAATTCCGTGGTTTGGTGCGGTTCCGTCAATTGTCGGCAGCTGGGAATCGAAGGACATTTTTAAGTGTATCTTAAACAGACTTGACAAAGGGTCGATGTTATTTAAATGTTTTTATTTTCACCTTATAGAAGAATATAGAAGATTTTTTCTAAATATATTTTCAAAAATGCACCATACTATACAAATTGTTTGTTTTCCCTAAGAAAACGACATATTTTCTATATGTGTTCTAGTATTATGGGTAGGAATACATTTATCACGCGTCTTAAGTTGGTATCTCAAGTGACTCTAATGTCAAATTGCGCATCGTTTCATTCAAAGTAAAGATATATTCCAAAACAGAAAGGTATATTAGTAAAATCAAATTTTAATACATTATTGTAAATAGAGGATATAACATATATACGATTTTAAATAAAGTAGTAATGGGAAGCATTAACATAAACTTGAACTTGGTGAAATAGCTGTCAATTTGAAAACAATTCGGGACTGACTTTAAATGTGTTTTAAAATACCACGGAAACGTATTCTAAATGGTCTAGGCTTAAATGTGATCAAGGTTTAATACTCGACACATTTTCGGTTATGCAATCGGCCCATAGTGTGCATTTTTTGTGCTGTGTGGGGGAAATTAAGTTGTTGTTCTTTTACATACAACAGAGGCCGAAATCTCACAAAGATTATTCTAATAATTGTCATCACATTCTTCCCAGTCCTTTTCTAGAAATCTCATTCTAGATCGACCTGAAAACATTCCAATAACCGTTAGCATCTGCAAAGTTTTGACAAGATGCCAACACGCTTACAGTAATTTACTAACATTGTGCTCGTAGAGCAACTGAACACGCTTCCACCAAAAGAAAGTGCGTAATTGGTCACGTAAAAGGCTAATGCAGTAATTCATCAGATTATATATACATTTGCTTAGTATTAGAACAACGTTGAGAAGTAAACTCACTGTGTTTTTGTTATTGTTGTTTTTGTTGTTGTTTATTTTTCAGATGAAATAAATGGAAAAGTATATGCCAGAAATAAAATAAACAAAAAGCAGTCATTACATATTTTATAATATGATATGATATGAAGCCTTGATCTTACTGTCTAGAAGTACTACTGTGTTAAAATAAGTAAATGTAAGTCCATCAAATACTACGCTTGATACTCTGCTATATGTGTAACAATCATGCCTATAAGCTGGTAGTTCAAATGATTTAATTAATATAATTTTGTTGAGCTTAACCTGTTATAACATTTTAGTAGATATTATTAAAACATCTACTTCCGGTTTCCCGATTCAATGTTTAACTGTTAGCATTCTATTATTTCCATCAATTTAATACAATAAAGTTTCACGGCGTAAGTAAAAACGTTTATTAAAACATATTTTATTGACTTTAATCATTAATTCGATTTAAATGCTTCAATCACGGTCATCTAATTTCACATATAAGCTGACACCCAAATGGGTATTTTTATTTAACGGAAATGGTTTCGCTCTGAAGGAGTCTATGTTTCATATGTCTCGTGACTTGTAGAAGTATATAAAGAGGGTCCGTTCAGTTTTCCGGTCGGTCTGTGTTCAACTGTCATCGGGGTAAGATGTCAGATAGCGCAAGTATATCGTTGTTGATTGTTAGGAGTTGGTTGTGTCTCCCGAGTAGTAACCTTAACCATTGTTAAGGGTGAAATTATTCCGAATGTTCCTTATAAATATTAAGGTGGGACGAGACATGAATTTAAAGGGGATTTCATCTCTAATTTTGCATACCTCAGACAGGGTTAATTGTCGGGTTTCATGGCCGCATAATTTAACGTTTTATATTTAGTTATAACCAATCATTGTTGATTATATATGATTCGATCCCTGTGATTTTTATCGTCATCATAATCATATTTAACGAATTATTGGCATTTAATCTTCTGCTAGATAAACCCTAGAAAATTATATATATATATATATATATATATATATATATATATATATATATATATATAATTTTCTATTGAGCGTTTGGACATAGTTAGCCCAGATACACGTTACATATGGAAATCCAAACTTCGCAGGTCATGCTAATAATAGTGTATTTGAATCAGATCATTATTAGCACAGAAAGGTTTAAATCTGAAAAAGTACCTTTTACGTTCGTTGTTGATTTTTTAATCCTAAAAATGAATTTGAGAATCTTAACATTTACGTTTTTCTGTTTCATTTTTTAATGTTCCACATACTCACTTCCCTTTTGTGTACTAATTTCCTTCTTTCTTTTTTTTTCTACGTTTTATTTCTATCATTGTCATTCTTTCTTACTATGTTAAAGTTCGAAGCTATTGTCATCTTCTGTCTTGAGTTATTTAATGTTTGATGAATGTGTAATATTTAAACATGCTTATTTTCATCCTATATCAGTGTGAACTTGTGCCTATTCTTGGAGAGGACTGTATATAAGCTGTAAGTTTCCATAATTATTTTATATGCATGAACGATCACATAATTATAAGAAATACATATGTTTACACTAACCTTAAGTATCATATCTGTCCACTATTGGAACGCAAACAAGTGTTATATTGACCTGCATTAATTTAACCATCTGTTTTTCTACAAACGTAAACTTTCCTTTTTGAATTTCATTTTTTCTTAATCAAAATTCTTCATTGGGATGAATTCTTTTTCATTATGAAGGTTCCTCTTTGAAAGCTGGGACATTTCCTTTAACTGATAGTAAGGTGTCTAATGATATATTTTCAACTTAAACGGACATTTCAAATATAGTTGAAAGAAATAAGGGGGCGGTTTACTTTTTTTTTTTTTTTTTTTTTTTGCTGTTTTTTTTTTTGTTTTTTTTTTTTTTATTAATATGATTATGAATGATACAAATGAATCAGCAATCATTATATTTAAATTAATTTCAGCAGAATCGAATCCTTGTATTCCTATATTTGTAGAGTTGTAAACCTTACAAAGTTATGATATAAGTCTTTGTAAACTAAAAAGCAAATTAAATCAGGGATACAAAACACTAATAAATACTTGTTCTCCTACATCATAGATTTTTTTAAGAAAAACCACTTTCATACTTTTTGAGAAAAAAAGCTGATATCATCGATTAATTTGTTTTCTAATATTTTGTTATGATTATGAAATCACAATTTTAAACTAGTTAAAAATTGGTTTATAGCATTGTGTATATATGTATATATAGATGGTATGTATGTATACAGTCATGCATTTAATTTCATACACGTACATTATCTTACATTATCTTATGTATATGAGATTCTAAAAAGAGAAGGAGAACCAAGGTAATCACTGGTAAAAGTAGATGTTGCACGTAATCAGTAGTAAATTTATACTATTTTTCATATTTATATGAAGCTTTCTTAATGTACTTCATTTTTTATATAGTATATATTTCATATAGTCAGTTTTTTTAATTATAAACACAATAGCATACGTACAAATATAAGCATTAAATACAGAAATTGAAAAATGAACCCTCTAATATGATAAAGAAAATAATACTCAAACACATGGTGCATTATATAAATAGAAATATATTGATTTGATACAATGAAATATGGTACAATGTATAATGGTATATGCATAATGTACATTTTTTTTGCAGAAATGAACACTTCTAATCTCATAAAGACTATAAAACTGAGATTGCAATAAATTGTATAACTACAATTAATCACAAACATTAGCAATTCCCATGACAAATCCCAAATGTCATGGTCAGAACACACGGTATATATTCCGTTACAAATGCTATATATGCCGTGGGATTTTTAACTAACAAAACTGAATATTTATCATCTTCCTGGCTGAGCAATTTACCACGCGTAATATTTTGAGTACTTTTCATTGAACTTAAAAACGCAAAAGCTGACCCATTGTTCCCGCAAGATAAAACGCTACGCTTCAGGGTGGAACGATTTTCAAAATCCTGAGCTGTTTGATTGGTCAAATGATCCCCGCTGTCGCAGTACTGTCCAACGAAATGCTTGATTAATACTTTACGAAGATTTGCTTATCAAACAACTTTCTCTTAATACTTTTGGTTTCTTAATAAATCGGCTGTCGGTTTCGACGATGCACAAATGTATGACTTGTAAAAAAAGAGATAATATGATATATTTAGATCTTTTACACAATTGGACGTATATAAAGTTGTGTCTTTTTACATAAACCCAAAGCCCGAAATGGCCATAATTCATCCGAACTGGATTATGGTAGTGATATGCACAGCTAGGCTTTGCACTTGAAACTGTAGCAAGTTTTATTGAAGTCAATAGTGGCTGGAAAATAGCCAACATAAAAATATTATACAGGCGGACAAACGTACGGGTGGAAAAATAGACGGACACACATAAATATAACAACACTGTCCACGTGGACAAGGGCTACAAGTAAATATCAAAAGTATTTTCTAAGATATATTACAGCATAAACTTACTTATACTGATGCTTGTCTCAACTACCAGTGACCAGAATGTAACGTCTCGGCAGTATGCACAGATTTGTTCTCCACTCATTACTTTTAAACCCACTCACGCAGTACGTCTTGTAGATGAAATATGTACAATAATATTCAGAATACGCATATCTTCTTAATCAATTTGAACATTACATAATCATATTAGAATAAAGGTCCGACTTAACCATAGTCAATGCATTTCCACATGCTTTGATGAGTTAATGAGGTCAAACCATGATCTCATTATCATTTGAGAATATTCGTGAACTATGTTTAAAAATTAAATCGTAGAATAGGCTTATAATTTCTATATTTCTGAATATTTTATGATTAACATTACAACGTTTGTTTTGAACGTTTCAGCAACATTATTATTATTATTATTATTATATATGTAAACATTAAAATATACTTTAAAACAAACTTTTACATAACACACGATTTCACCAACCAAAGCAAAAAACAGAAACTGTTTAATTTGGTTAAACGCCTATTCCGATGATGAATACATATTCAATGTCGTTGTACATTGTATGCATAAAATATAAAATCCATAAGACATATACAACACAACTATATTTATATGATAAATATATATATATATATATATATATATATATATATATACATTTTTAACTATGCAGATAATAACAACAGGAAATAAATCATATAGTACACACGATTAAATATCATGTTTAAATCTCTATAAATGACACTGTTTTAACATATTTTAAACACGTATTTTAACATTATATACTATACTATCTAAATAATAAAATATGGTTTTTATTCCTGTATAAAGTCAGTTTAAATTATGAAAAGCACCGCAATTAAAACAGTTTGTAAAAGCCCTTAAATTAGTGGGTTTTTAACTGTTTCTTAAACACGTCCAATGATGTCGACTGTCTGATGGTCAATGGAAGTTGATTCCAAAGACTTGGACTTACAGTACTTAAACTAAAATGTTTTTCGTTTGTTAAGTGGAACGACATATAACAATTCTGCAGTGTCTTAGGATCGTAATCCCACTCATTTTGGTGTTTGTTTGGTTAAAAATTCACTGAGATAAAATGGAGCATTTCCCACATAGCAGTTATACATAAAGCAAAGAACTTCGAAATGTTTGCGGGCCTTGATTGGTACATGTAACCAGTGGAGATCAAACAGGTCTTTCTTGGAACTTTCATATTTTCCATGTAGTAAGACCCGTTTGGCACACATATTCTGGATACGTTGCATTTGGTATAAGTCAACATCTACAGTTCCAAACAATATGGCATTGCAGTAATCCAGCATATCAGAATTTACGAAATGTCTAAAATAAAATATTACAACTGTTAACTTTTATATTAGAACCAGCGTGAAAAATTGGTCTCACCTCAAAACAAGAAACTAGGAATAGCAATTAAGTTTTGCAGAATGGAAAATCATGCACCTGATCTTTATTATCTCCCCTAAACAAAAACTTTAAATTGTATATCGTTTATGCAAAGAGAGTGTCAAAGCTGTTCATGTCTATTAATTTTGCTACCGATGTCTATAAAGACCATACAGCATTAGGCAAACAAAAAATAACAACAAAAAGAATAGGAAAATGAGCCCGATATCTGGTATCTGGTTTTTATTTTCTTGGTAGTTAGCTGTACCGTCTAAATTAGTTTTGGGTGTGTTGATATCCATTTCAGTCTCCTGTTTACACTTCGATTTTCTTCTAGGCCCATATAACTTTAACACAAAACTATTGATTTTCAGCCGTTTTTCTGTAACATGCAAAATGTAATTTGTACAGAATAAGTGTTGTTAAATTAATATCAAATAACAATTGAAAATTGTATCGTATACAAATTTGAGCTCCGCAGTCAGTGGACAACCATCTCTTTGTTTTTGAAAGTTTAAAGTGGATGGTACATATTTTTATGATTTTAAGTGAGATGCTCTATCATATTAACTACGGCTGAATATTGTATAAGAGAGGCTATTATAACACAAAATCGGCTTCAAAGCACATATTTATATCAAAACATTGACTATCAAGTTTAACTTTTGATTACGACAATTCCTGATGCGTTGAATTCCATTTTGAAATATTAAATGAGACGAGTTAAAATATTTGAAAATCAAAATATAGATTGGGCAGGAGGTCACTTACTTTGAGATTTTTTGTTTAGTTTTAAAACAAGCCTCCAAACTCCACTCGCTTTCTCTCCCCAAAGTTGTGTCGATGTAAAACTCCAGACTTTCTTTATTTTCGTTTTGTTTGTGTCATATTTATTCCGTGATGAATCCATAATTACCGATGTCGTGTTCGATGGTGAAATAATTATAAATCCAATGTTACTTAAGTCATCGATCTCAAAGTCCACAGATATTATTACATGTTCAAGTGATTCTATACATACTGTATCTTCAGGTACTTCGATTTCTTTTTCAATTCTTTGTTCTTTACTTGCATGATTGTTTGTCCTGTTAATGGAGCGTACACTGTTTTCAGATATATTAGAATTGTTGACAGTTACGTGCGAGATTAATGCAATTTGTGTAATATGTAAAATAAATTATAGCATTTTTTTTAAATTTTTGATTATTTGAACTAAAAGGTTTTTGTAAATTTAGACTTTGTCTAAATGCAAATATGATTGATTCATATATGTATGCAACTGCATAATTGTGCTTATTTCAGTACAGCATTGATCATAGTTAAATTTTTGAGAGTTCAAAAACAGTACAGAAGCATTTTGTGTTACGAACCATTTAAATGAATGAACTTTTTGAGGTGCAACATTTGTCCAGTTTGTAGCCGTTAAAGTCATCATTGTAGCATTCATCAAACCATATCCGAAGTATCTATGAACTGAAACAGACACGGATTTTTTTCGTTTACAGTTAAAACCATCATTATTAATGACATTTGTATTTTTGTAAATGTGGTAGCATTTGAAATAAGATAAACAGATATAGTTTGCGTGTTTGTGTATATGGTTATGTACTATAAGATAAAATTAAAACTTCGTTCTTTCTGCTTGAGGATTATTACGAAAAAATATTTAGGATGATCAGGAGCGACAATAAGAAATGAAAACGAATAAATTTTATTTTACCAGCCAGGGTGACTGGATGACAAACAAACCGCCATCATAACAATCAATCCGTAAGTAAATTATAATTTTATTATTTCTAGCTTATATCATATTTTTTTTTTTTTTTTTTTTTTTTTTTTTCAAGTTCAAGTTCAAGTATTTATTCATAATTATATGGCCTCTGGCCCAAAATATAATATACAAATATCGAGACAATATAACAAATATGTTGTGTCCCTATGCTCATTCACTCTCAAGAAATCACACGTTCACACTCATTCAGCAAATGATATATATAAGTACAAAGTTTGAATAATACTGATTGATCGTTGGTTTGGAGCAAATTATATAGGTTAACTTCAGAACTTCTACCGTAATACCAATTAAACAAATATTGGTTGCGTATATCTTCATATTTAGGACAATTGAAAAACACATGGTATTCGTTTTCAATAACATTATTATTAAAATTTATTTGACAATATATGCAAATTCTATCATGACGTTCTAAACCTCTATGTCGTCCTGTTTCTATGTGAAGTTTATGAGATGAGCACCTAAATTTTGCAAATGCTTTTCGTAATTTATAAGAAATGTCTAAACAAATATATTTTTCAGGAGAAAGCAGAGATTTGAAACATTTATAGAAATCACAACGACTCGACTCAGTAACTGAACTATGCCAATCCTGTTTACTACAATCAATCACTCTCTGTCTAAAGTTAAATATAAATAAGTTTATGTTTCCAACATCTTGAGAAATCCAAACAAAACCAAAACCATACTTGAAAAGAAGATGTTTTACATTTGAAGCCCAAGTTTAAGTGGTATAGAACAGTACGTATATCAGGACTTTGTATGTTAAAGCTCCCGTTTCGATTTAAATGGCATTTCTGGGCTAAAAGCGTTCTACTAGTGAATCAGTGCGTGTGCAAATAAAAACAAATATTTAAATAAATGATAGTTGAAAAATAAGGACTTAAATAGAAAATACAGATAACATGTACTTACATTTGAGACCAGCTCCATTGATTGTTGATAGATTTTTTTCGGCCAATGCATCTAACGACGAAGATTTGATTATAATGTGTTGCAAGTCCCTCCATGTAAGGTTTTTACTGTTTGAAATACATAATAGCTGTTAAGTGTTTTACTTCATATATAGACAGAGAGAGAGAGAGAGAGAGAGAGAGAGAGATCAAATTGTTTTGTATTGAAACATTTATTAATTAATAGCCAAATAAAATTCCATCATATGTGACCAAAGGAAAATATATTCAAAATACATTAATTGCATCAATGCAATGATATTAAAACTGTAGGATTAGCGCTAGTGCCGATGGAATTAACATTAATGATAAATGATTAAAATAATCACAATTACTTCTTACTTAGCACATCTACATGAGCCCCTATATCCATTAACAAATAATAAAAGACAAAAATGTTTTACACGTGTAAATAGGCAAAATAAAAACACAGAGATAGGACATTCTTAAAATAGAGAATTACAAACAGATATCGCCTTTGGGACGGAAAGTCGGCAAAAGGACCAACTAAGGTACTTAAACCAGGTTTAAGGAGGCCCAAACCTCGCACATCCTGGAGGCATTTCTCTGATACGAACATTGTAAATAATACCTCATCAAAGTCAGACAAATGCGTTGTAAGAAAAATTATATCAAAAAATTCGAATAGGAAATATAACTGTATTAAAAATTCATATCAGTATATAGTTAAGAGATCTACGGAAATAAATAATGTAAGCAGAAAATAGTCATTTTATTTTAAATCGAAAAATATGTTACCTTGGTATGACCGGAAAGGAAAGACAGAGAAAAGTTAGCAGGTTGGAAAATGCAGCTGAAAGAGCATCACGATGGCTTTGACTTAGGAGAGAGGAGAGGAGCTAGAAACCAACTTCTGACACGTAATGATCTGATAAACAATACGGGCAATATCGAGATTAAAGAGCCGAAACACTCTAAGATCGGTGGAACTCGACTGAGGATGTCAGTGACTTCAGCAGTTAGAATAATAGTTCATCTCTCAACTACTAGCTTTACGTGCGAACGTATTAGCTGATCTGTAAGTCTTAGAAATATTTCCTTTGAATTATTGAAGCTAAATTTTCACTTTATATTCTCTCATCGTTCATTCACATCATTTTAACTAACTTAATTAGAAGCAATGTTTATGGCTACAAGGCCTCAGCTAAATTTAATTATATTTAAAATGCAGTTTTACAGTTTCAGACTCTATCAATTTCATTTATCAAGCATAAGGGCAGTGAGGTCCAGTCGTAGGTTGCCATTATATGACAATGGAACTGAATTTTGGGAGTTCAAACACCAATTTGGGCAAGAATCTGTCATAGCCTTACACGGTTCAAGTAATGGCCAAATCCAAGAACTACTGATAAATAACTTTTTCAATTAAATAGATGCTTTAACTTATAAGCAATCTTATAAGCAATCTTATAAGCAATATATATAATGATAACCAATGTGTGCAAACTTGATAGCTTCTGGATGCACACGCAGTAGCTATCACTTGCACAAGTGATAACTATGTCTAAGCATACGATAACCTTATTTACCACGTGCAAACGCAATAACTACTGCATGTGATCATTGTAGCTACTGTATGCATATGCGAAAGCTACTGCATGCGAATACAGTGGTTATTGCATGTGGGGTGATATAAAAATTATCTTCCATGTCTCCTTGATGCCATTATTTTATACAAGGAAAATATATGATATGCAAAAAGAGGGGGGAGGGGACATTTTTACTACTTCACTAGTCCCAATAATATACTTACTTTTGCTAACAACATTGTAATAGTCACCCATTTCATTTTATAAGTTGATTGTAGGTTGTGTAAAATCCAGTTTACAAAAGCTGCTATTTACTATTTCTATTCTTCGAGCATTTGTGAAAAGTGCTTTAACATGTATAGATTGATAGTTTTTCATGCAGCTTTTTGCTTATGAAGATGTATCAACACGCAAACTAAGACTGTAAACATTGTATAATGTCTGTTGTATTAAAAGCTTCATATAATTTTATTGTTCTGATTGCAACAATATGCAAGTCATTTCCTTTTGTAAATGTTATTAAAAGTTTCATTTTACTTGTATTTACTTCATCAGATGTTAGTATTGTTTTAAGTAATCCTACAACCTTTAACACCCTTAGTGACATACAGAGCCGGATCCAGGAGTTAGGGGCGTATTTTTTTTTTTTTAAATACAGACAGTTACAATGCAGCTACTACGTGCGCACGTAATAACTACTACATGTGCACGTAATAGCTACTACGTACGCACGTAATAGCTACTACGTGCGCATGTAATATAAAAAAATATCTTCCATGTCACCTTTAAGCCACCGTAAAAATAAGGTACATAAGTGTGTAAAGTAGTAAAAAGGTATAATTACTTACCGTAGAACAATGAAAGTTCAACTACGAAAATTATCTAAAACCTCTTAAGAATCTTCAATGGACCAATAACTGATAAGTTCAATATTTTATTCACATTTACAAAGTTTTTACAACTGAATACGGACTTCAGAAAGACATGACGTTATTAATTTAGAGATCGTGGTGCTAGAGCTGACATGAGCAATGAAGCATGACATATATGGTGTTTTGTGAAGTTAAGTAAATCAGTACAGTATGGGCAGTTTCTCTTGAATGGAGATCTTCACTGACTGGGTTGGAAGGTAGTTTCATGGTTAAAGTATAATGTGATTGAGTGTGATATTATGCCACATGTGTAAGGCGTGATACTACAGTGTGGCAGCAATATATCTGCTTTAAGTAGACATAGTCTCAAAATGTCTGAAATACTGTTGGTGGTACGTTAAAACACAACAAAACAATTAAAACAGTCTAGAAGATTTCTGTGTTGAATGTTCAACTATGATATTTGCCGTTTGGAGGTAAGCATTTGTGCTGATATATGACCTAATAAGTACTTGTCTTTAGTAAAGAAGTCAAATGAAAATGATATTATTAGCGGTGCTCTGACAAATACAAGTCGATGTCCTCGGGTCATTTTTACCTGGAATAACTATGTAGGTAAAAATACTACCATATTCTTATTATTCATGTCCAAAATATTAATCAGAGATCAATATTTTCATTTCATTAGTATGCATTTAAATTGACAAGGAGTGTTCGAAAACTTTTTGCAAATGACCTGATTTCTCAGAAACGCTAATCAAAATTTGATAACATTTTGTCTAGTTTCCTTCAAAATATTCCCCTTTAACTTTAACACACTGTTTAAATCTTTGAATCCCTTTTTTGAAACAACATATTCTTTGGATTCAGTAACCAGAAACAAGTAAACTGCAGATGCCAGCACACTTCTGGACCTATATCTTCTACCAGATAGGTACTTGTTCAATTTCGGAAAGAGGAAAAAGTCGCACGGTGCCAGGTCTGGACTGTTTGGGGTGTGTGGTAATACCTTGACCTTTTCTGACTGGACAAGCGTTGATGATTTGTGGGATGGAGCATTGTCAGGAATCAATTGTAGATGCTGGAGTCTTGTTTAATGACGTATTTTTCTCATTTTTGTTCGCCTTATTTTCAAAACAACATTCTTATAGAAGCTTCTAGAACACTCCTACCTTTGCGAACAGCAGTTTGCAGGATTGGTCAACTATTTCTAAAGAAAATTGCATATAACACATTCTTAGATGTCAGTGTTCGTTTAGCAATAATGGGCCATTTGGCAAGTTTCAAAACTCATATCCTGTTGTTAACTTTCCTCTTAGACTCATAAAAATAGTCCCATGCCTCATCACTCGTTATGAGACTAATTTAGTAAACCAGCTATAAACAGTGGAAAATGACATTCGTTATCCCCATAATCAACACATATCTCATCATGTATAATTTTGACGCCCAATCCCAACTTTTATTTCAGTGGACTTTTATATAACCCCTGATTTCAGCGAAATTTCCTATTCGTTTTCTTACTATTTTAACACAGTGTATATGAATACACCTGAAAGCAATCTAAATTGCAAAAGAACTGATTTGTGGATTTCAATTATATTTATACACATAATACATCGATGTGCGTCGAACATGTTCGTACTGGTTTTATACACGTAAATCTCGTGGTATTCGAGTATACAGTGCGTCAGCAAAAGTTTTCGAACACTCCACATATTTGACCTCTTTTACGACAACTCGAAGAATGTTTTAAAACATATGACTGAAACTTCTTTACGTTTTTGTGTTGGACAATATAATTATTTATTTCTACAGCAAAACCCCTAATCTTGGAAATTTTGAATTCTTACTTTGCCTCCAAAACAAGTGCAATCATTGCCGCTCCGATAGCCGTGGCAGCGGACACGCCGTCAGCTGCATCTTTGCAGCTGTTTCCATAAGAGCATGTTATCTAACAAACAAAAAAATGTTTTTGTTATTTATATCACTTATCTCCATTATAGATCTGTCCAATCATTATGGACTTTAATTTCATTTGTTTAAAAAAAAAATGAGAAATGATACAAATCAATTGTTATTGTACTAACCCTTAAAAGAATATCCATGACTTTTCAGAACTGTACACGAAAAATATCATGTTTTCTTGTAAACAGTAACAAGTGTAGAGCATGAATAATACAGACTTCAAAATATGTTTTATTGCCATTGCTCTTAACTAATTATGGATAAAATAAAAGGTACTGCTCTTTTCATAGTCCACAGCCGGATGTCAATAATTATTTGAGTCAAAATACAATGGCTGTAAAGTGAGAAAGATAATTTTTGCTTTAAATATTTAGTCTCTTTCGGCATAAGCTCTATAAAATGGATGTTGACCTATTTCTTGAACCATTTTAATATTGGTTAACAACCGAAGTGTTCGGAAAAGCACTCGTTTCTTTGGTTTGCATACTTTATTTTAGGATATAACATAATAAAATGGGGAGTTACAGGTTGCGAATCTTTCTGCATGATTGTCATTTGGCAAATAACAATTTGATCTACCTTTTTAAACATAAAAAAACATCCAGTTGAAACATTCATATATTAAAACCACTCAGTTGAAAAAGTAAACACTTATGAGTCTATACCTTGAGAGTGGACTCGTCCCTCTAAGTCACAAAACATGCAGTTTATAAGTTAGCTACCACAATCACATAGCAGCAGCCTCCGTGGCGCAACTGGTTAGCTGCTCGTCTACTAAACTAAGAGCCCCGAGATCAAATCACACTGACAGATTTTTTTTTTTTAAAGTTTCGCTTATAGATTTTATTCCCTTTTCCCCTTTCTTTCTTTTTTTTACCGGCTAGTATATTGCATTTCATTAATTTAGCGACAAATACGTTTTCTAGCATTATTTTAAAATCACAGACCATTTAAAACTTGCCAGCATTATTTAATTAAATAATATATATTATATTGTAACACTTTTACTTTATTTTACTTTCATATCTTTTTTGTTTTATTTACTTACGCCGAAAATCTTTCTTTAAGATATGTCTTGTTTGATATATCCCGAATAAAACCTAACAAATACTGCATAAACATTTTCTTTATGTTTCAAAATATTTACATAATTTCAATCAGAAAAAAAAATAGTGATATTATGGAAACGAAAACTTATGGCTTACAAGCTTATCCTCGTGAAGCAAATACCCATCCCCGAGGGTTGATGCCAGTGTAGCAGCACATGGGATTGCGTATTTTGGTATGGAGCCATTGACACCTACACTAGCGATGGTGAAAGTAAAGATACTGTTTACCAATGGATCCATATTGCAGTCGAAGACAGAACTTTGGTTGTCTCCGGACGGAAACACAAATACGGATCCCTTGCCTTGTCGGCCCTGAAACGTTAAATGAAAGATTAAATTGTATACAGGTAGAATAAAGACAATATATACTAACAGCAAATTGTATTCATTAACAAGTGCATATAATTATACATGTATTAGCTAAAAGAGAGTTTTATGTCCTATTTAAACTTGTTTTGCTTATTTTTATTCATCAGTTCCGTTTGAATTATGTTCACTTATTTTTATGTCCATATTGACGATATATGCAAGTTCTTTTATTTAAATAAAATCAGTAATAACCTACACGAGTGACGCCTTGATGTAGAGCTTCTGTTATGTCCATTTGCAGCGACTCGAAGCGGCTTCCAAAGGAAAAACTACATGAATATACATCAATAGAGTCAATGTGATAGGAAAGCGCCAGCGATAAGTTTATCATACTCAGACGGCCTCCGTATCCTGGATTTAGTTCAAATGTCTTCAGTACTAAAAGAAAAACAAAGATCATCACCATTGTTAATACTTCTGTGAATCCGATTTTTTTCTCATCGTAAGATCACGGTCATATTTCATCAAAAGTAAAGGGTGATCTTTAAATTAAGACAAAATAAAACTTCAAGAGTAAATTGAATTTGAAAAGGAAAAAAGTAAAACAAGTTCTGGTACGGTGCACTCTTTTGATTTTCGGATTGAAAGACATGTGGCCAATCTCGATGGTGAAATCTTAGTGCCCGCCACATAACCAGGAGGTCGTGGATTTGATGCATCCAAAATCGTTAAAATGGTACTGGTGCATGTCCCATATTTGACGCTAAACACAAAAGAGTAATTCCAGAACCTGTTAGCCCCCTGAATTCGTATGAGTGTTCAATGCTGTGTGATACTGCGATGAAACAAACCTGCATATTAAAGGACGATTCAGTGGGTATCATCATCTCTCTAACCATCATTAAATAAATATACTATACTGGTGCTGATTACACTTTTTATGGTATATCTATGATACAGAAAAGTTATGTTACAAAAGGACTTCTGATAAAGTTATACAACAAGGCATTTACAGATCCCTGGAAATTTAAAGTCGCTAACATTACCGGTTTTGAAATGTACATTTATTATGTTTTCCGAAAATGGCCACTCAAAAGCAACTCGTTCATAAATGATCAGTAGAAAAAAAAAACAAGAAAATTTCCTTTGTTAATGCTGGTGAGGTCTTTGTTTCCTGACAAATAATGTCGGCAAGTGTACGTCATAAGTAAAGATTTTCTTCATAAACGCCTACTTCGTGGAAATTGGTGAAATACAGAATACAGATTCCCAGAAACACGTGCTCATAGTACCATTTCACACGCTCTGCAACATGGCGTCTTCACCAGGTAGCGAATTCCTTAGGTACATGCGCGAAATGTGACTTTGATCAGTTATTTGACGGCACACGAAAATAGCAATTCTAAATATAGACTTTATCAATCTAAATACTGTATAGGTTCAATACCACTTGTAACGCTATTGCCTGTGATTGAGAAACCATACGTTTTTTCTTACAATCACGGGATGTTGCACTGGTTGACAATGCGTCTGTAGGTTGTTATTGACAGACGTAATAATTGACAATCTATGAACGAGCTATTTTTATATACTACCCCACTTTGAAAAAGTTTATCTAAATGTTTAAATAATTCCTTTTCATTTTTATAATTTTGTACATTCTTAGAGAAAATCTTTTATTGTAAATTTTGCAATTTAAATTAAAGGAATTGGTTTAAATACATTTTTCTTCTAAAATTCCTTATGGCATCGTTTTGGTTACAAAAAGAAACATTTCATGATACTCGATGCTTTAAGTCTGCATGTCATATCGTTGGTGAAGGGTCTGTAATTTAACCATCAGCAAATGCAAAAGTCAAGAAAAGATATTACATGAAGGAATAAATTCAAAACAAAGCATGGTTTTAGAAATGATATGTCAGACAGAATGTTATAATGACAATACAATATCCTATTCAGTACATCTATGTTTTTCCTACTGAGACAATTTTGGGCACCAATACCATGTTTTAACCGAAAATACATTGATATGTCAGCCATGGTAAAGGAAGAGAACACCTTCACTTATAAAATTAAGGAGGAGCTGACCGGTAAACGTACGATGAATGATTTTCCATTAGCGGTAAAAGTGTTATTCGGACACGACAACTACATAGTATCACACTGTTGAATTGCGCATGACTATTAAAGAATATGAGCACCTGATTGGACGAGAGGAAAAGTATATGTGCTAAAAGTCGTTATTCACGGAAAGTAAAATATTCGGAAAGTAGCTTGCGATTTTTTTAAGTGTCGTGTAAAAAAAGACAATAGTAATATCTGGTAACTATCAGTTTAAGATCTATTTTAAGAGATAATAAGAGCATTTTAAATAAAAAGTTTAAGTTATAATAGTGTTCAGAAACATGATAATATCGTATAAATTAACTTTTCATAAAACTCTTCAACAATGGCCGTAAGGCATTAAAAATTAACATTGCGTACCTTACTTCAACATGATTTTGGCCTTTTCATTACATAAAAGAGATTTTAAAAACCCTACTTTCGTTTTGCTTCGACATATTGTGGTCGCACACGGATTTCAACGGAAGTTCTCGGCATATCGCGTCAGCTTCTATTTTTACCCCATGACCTAAACGGTGCAAACAGTGTAACTGTATACAAACGAAAAAATGTCAAAAAAGCTTCTGTAATTATTCTAAATCAAACTCTTTCATTAATTTATCGCCTTTTCTTCTTTTTTTATTCGCATATGTGTGTTTTGTGATAAAATGTTTAGTTTCTTTTAACGTAATAACTGAAAGATGAACGGTTACGTATTTATTATGCTTTGTGGAAGCAAACACGGTTGTACGAAGTTACACCTTTCAGAAGACTTGTTAAATTACAATTATAATGCAAATTTAGAACGATGCGCGACATGAGTTTTTATATTTTAATTTATTTATTTTTTTATTGGTACTGGTTGTCACGCTTCTGTAGGGCGATACGGGATATCGACAAACCGAAAGTACACAAATGTTAACTACTTTTCAACCGATGTCATTCGTACGTAAAGAAAGTATTTTACAGCAATTATTCTAGCCCAGTAATTTGTATAAAATTATACAGTATGTATATGAGTCATTTAAAAATCTTTTGCTAACAGAGATTATCAAGCACCAGGGAGAGGGAGCGGTGTGTGAACGTGAAGATGTGCTGGAAAAAAATGATGAAACCTTCTCTCAAAGACAGAAAAATGAAATGAAGGTGGGTATTGATTGAACTCACAATTGTTAAGAATCCCATTATCAATAAGACAAAGTCCAGTTAGTTGTCAACTTAATAATTTCAAGGAAGAAAACAGTATTTAACATAGTTAATTACTTGCAATGCCAATCATTTTCATTTAGTTAATTTACCACCCTTTATAGTGATTTCCCATAGCCAAAACCTGACATTCTTTCCCCTAATTACTGTATGCACCTTTTTTTCCCCAATAAAATATTTTTTTCAGAAGAAATTATTCATGAAACTTGGGTGAAATATGTGTTTTTCCAATAACTTGTTGATAATGAAACATTCTTTTGCATATATATGCAATTCACTGTATGCAATACCATCATGATATAGATTCAAAACTCTCTTTCTCTCTCTCTCTCTCTCTCAGTCATCAGATCAAGGGTGGTATTTTTAATCGTGGTTATAGATGATATTTATAAATTTCATTAACTTGTTTACAGAATGATGTTGCAAACAGAGGCAGAGGTAAGAAACAAACTCTGGCATGCGCTAGATCACCAGCCAGGAATTATGCTTGATGTCACGAGGCCCGTCCAGCAGCAGCTTTGGGATATCACACCCACATCCTGGGGTAATGTGCCAGATTGGTGTATATGCAGTCACTGCCGGGAGATGCTGACACAAGTATGCTGTCTGATGGAAAATCGTGTCTCAAGGCAGGCAGTAAGTACAAATAAATATTATATAGACCAGAAATTGTTTAATGTTGTTTCAAGATCCAGATCAACCTAGCCTTTTGCTCATCAAAAAAAATGGATGGTTTGGAAACTGCATACCTGTCTTTAGAAAAGACAAACCATATGTCAAGGTTTAAAATAGATGGAGAAAATATTTATTCAAAGACTGTTTATTAGGAGGGGCAGCCATGATTGATTTGCCATGTTGTTGACTTGTTTAAACTAGACTCTTTCCCACACACATTCGGTTCAAGTATCAAGTGATTGAAGTACTAACAGTAATAAGTCAAATCGTTAATAATGGAAAAAAACAACAAGAGGTAAACACAATATTGGTCGCATAGCACAAAGAAGTTCTTATAATGTTGTAAAAGGAGCACATACACCAAGAAGGGAAAATACTGCTGATGGGGAAAACGAAGCAAAAAGTCAATACAATGATATAAGTTGAGAACAAACAGTAACTAGTTAAATTAAATGAACAAAACGAAAATATAATAAGATTATTACCAACAAATGAAGCGTTGAATGCCACTCCAGCCGAGCAGAGTTCATTACCCTTTACCGCTGCTATGAGGCAGGCCATCTCATTGCCATGACTTTAGCGAGACCGTATGAAATAAAAAAAGAGATAATAAAATGATATAGTGTTTTATTTCATTGATGTACTAATTACATTTTTGTGTCAAAATAAGTAAACAAACATACAATGCCATTAACATTTTTTTATTTTTTAACCCATATTAGTATTTTTTGTTAAATTGGAAAGTTGATAAAGTAATAACTGTATTTTGATTTATTTGTATTATTTTGATACACCGATACAAAAATTTATTTGATTTCGTTGTTAATTAAATAATACAAACCACTCCTTAGAAGAAAAATCATTGTCTGGTATTTGAAAAAAAAAATGCTTTTAGTGTTATATATGAAGTAAAAAAGGATTTAAGCACACAACTCACTTTAGAATTCCCTCATATTCCGGATAACTATGACAAGACGTTGGCTCAACCTTTTCATTATCATCCCAAACATTGTATGACAATATCTTATTCTGAAAATAGAACCAGTTTGATATCTAATCCATGTATACATTTCCTAATTTGCTGTGAATGAACGCATTTTTACAATCGTGATTTAGAGACAGACAGACCCTTAAACTTAAAAACGCAACTATGGTTCTTATAAAGAAAATTACATGTAACTCGGATTAGCACGTGAAAACACCATTCAAACTGGTCAACTCGTATCAACATAGATACTCCGCGGGTTAAAATACGTTTAATTCAGTTTTCCACATATGCAAAAAATGGTGGTCTGCGATGATCTGCGATAAAGAAATGCATGAGTTATATAAAGTGCATTTTTAATTTCGAAAGATCATGCGCAAAACATTTTTTAAGGATTGACATATGGAATTTGTTTATTTTATTGCTAATATCTTAATGATTTGAATAACCGTATGTCATTTTCTAAGACGCATTTTTTAATCAATATCTCTAGATATGTATAATTTTCCGACGTTTTGAAAGCATTAGACGAAACTTATAGATATATGAACTTACAGCATTATGCTTAACTGTTGTTATATCCAATCCAAAAGTTGCAATATGTTTAACACACTGTTGTATGTTTTATAACACATATATTTGTAAGCTACACCATTCATATTGATCTTTTTTTTGCTTTTTTTATTTCCGTTTTGTGTTAATTAAATATGATAAAAATAATATATATTCAGCGTTGTTTCTACAACTGGACGACATTTATTCGTTTTTTATATATATTATATAAAGAAATATTGTTTCCAAAGCTAAACATTTCATTGATGTCGATTTTTTTTTCAAAATGTAGAAATAATAATTGTATTAAACACAAGATATAAATCCGTATTTACTAACTATAAAAATAACAGAATAAAAACAGGACAGGTTTGTGGAAATATACACAAAGTGATATATCAAAAATGACTGAGATTTGTTAAGTAACGCTGGGGTTTATGTTACATGATATATTTTAACAAAGGTGACATACCGATTCTTTATGATTTTTATGTAATTAATAACATATTTACCATCGATATATACTCTTGTATTTTACGCAAATGTATATTGTGTAAGAATTGCTTTGAAAGGATATCTTTCCAACTTTAAGAAGTGTATTGGATAAACATCACCAATAACGAGTAAAAATACATGCAATATCTATTTTCGTGTGTTTCTATGTTGTTGCTGGTTTTCTTTGTTGTTGGTGGTTGTTGTAGTGTTGATGTAATTTTTCAAGCTTTTCTAAAATCACTTTTATTGGCTTGGCCAGTTTCAGAATATATCAAATACTTGTTAAAGCGCGATATATGGTGACTGTATATAGGTCTACTAACAAAGTTCTTATGTAGATCCCCGTGCCTCACTTCTACTCCGATATCTAATACCGCAATGGTGACACCACTTCCTGTATAGCCCTGGCTCCAGGCTCTCTCGATGTCCATTCCGTAATACGGGGGACACTGCTGCATCTTGGCCGAGATTTGCTGATAAATTTTATGAGAAAATGAATAATGGATGGATTCATTATTAAAATAAACGCACGTGTATTATGATATTTTGCTTTGAGTAATACCTACATGAGAAAAAGGTAAATGTCATTGATAATAAAACACTAATAAAACACACACACACACACACACACACATATATATATATATATATATATATATATATATATATATATATACTTACATACACACATTTTTTACACCTTTCGTCCATATATGATTTTTGAATGTTTTGCACATAAGTACTTTAGACCATAACTATAAGATTTGAATTAAGAATAGGGGGTCACCTTGCTCGTTTTAGTAGTAAAGGTCATGGCAAAACATCACTGTTTGCTAAAATTAAAAAAAAAATTAAAAAGATTACGCTCTAAATTCTTTAATTATATATCAAAATAATTATTTCAGAATTGTTATTTATTACAATTTGTAACTTAATATGTGTTTTATAAGTAACAGGCGAAAATACTGTCAATCAAGCATGGTAAAAATAAAACGAGCAAAAATCGTCATTTTGTCAGGACCAATATATATACAAAAACTACACAAAATCTACTAAATTTCATTTAAATTTTCTTTATAATAAAAATCAACGGACACATTTCCTTTATCATTTTTCAGATTTAATCCTCTGATATAAAGGCTCTCTGAAAAAGTGAAAAATGTATGCCTCGCCATGTTTGTTTATTCACTTTAACTACTTTTTTATTTATATTTTGGCCAAATTTTCATAAAAACACTAAACTATGACATTTTAACCATTTTGAAAATATACTTTTAATTATGTTTGCAATAAATGAGTCTTAAAATGTGAGGTTTGCTCTTACATTCTACTGAAAATAAAAAATAATTAAAAAAAAAATTGAAATCAGTGGTAACCGGCTGAAACGTCCCTAAGTCAGATACACATTTTCTACATGTACGCATGTAGAAAATACAGTACAACATACACGTTTAACAAAATTTCTTACTACATAGTGATACCAACCTCTGAGTGTCTCATGTTTTCCAAGAACCGACGGTGAGAGTAGGGGGATTCCTTGGGATAGTTGAATCGGACGTACATTGTTTCCTGTTGTTCAACGTTGGTTACCTGTCAAAAGATGATATAAAATATACTGATAACAAAAGTTCATGGTGGACATAATGTTTAAAGAAATAAATATTACTGACAAAAAATTTGAGTACATCGTTGCAAATTGCTTAAAACTGATTTGAGGAATAAGTTATAATAGCAAATGACAAAAAAAGAATACAAAAAGACCGCAAAAGTCGATTTATTATTATTTTGATTATTATATTGTCGCATTTTAAGCTAGTACATAATCAATACAAGACAGAACAAGGTTACAATGTTTTGCAAAAATTATGATGAATGGGCGTTCATACCGGGCCAACCAGTCCTGCAACTACCCTTATATGTTGAGCGCCAAGCAAGGGAGCTATAACAGTACCATTTTTAACGATTTTTTATACATAAATTAAGTTAAGCTAAGGAGGATTATTGTATACATGTATCCATATACTCGTTATCTCGAATTTCATGAGACCAGAAATAAGACTTCGAGATATCCGTAATTTGACCAATCCGAAATGAGGTATTTTCGGCTTGTGAACAAGAAATCTTACCTATATCATTCTATCAATATGGTGTCGATATCTTAATGAAGATGATACATTTTTGTAGAATATATAATTAATAAACAATAATCCATAAGTACCATATTTTTCTTTATTTATTCAATCGCTACTTTCAATAAATACAGAAACGTAGACGAAATAAACTAAATAGGGTTACAACAATAATATGGATCGAAAACATGCGAACTGCATTCTATAAATAAAGAGCACTTATATACATGCACATTATTCAAAGCACTTTGCACAATGCCAGATTGCTTAGCGCTCATAGATGGACAAGTAGGTTCTTGAGACATTGTGAGCTATGACCTGAGTGGTATTTTAAAAAAATCTGGCACATTTTGAGCAAAGATTGTCAAACACAACGCATTGTGTTTGGCCATATAATTACCATGCAAATATTTCGTCAAAACATAATCTGGTAATTAATGCAAGCCTATAATCACGGTTTGTCGTACAGATAGCCTCATACCCAGCTAGTGTCACCAGTTGACTGAAAGGTGTGAAAATTATCGGCGGGCTAATTACCGTCTGTGGAATTTGAGATAAACAAACAAATATGCATTATATATTGGGCGAGGGTCCAAATTTTCACTTTGAGATAGCAGTAATTTGAAATAAATAAATTTTGAGATACACGAAGTTAATGTTTATAGAAAAAGAAGGGAAAAATCTGGACCAAGTCAATTAATTTGACATAGCCGAAATTTCGATATACGCGAATTGGAGATAACGAGTACCAACTGTATCACTGCTGTTTTGTTTATATATATGTGTGTGTGTGTGTGTGTGTGTGTGTGTGTGTGAATTTTATCAAAAAATTGATACATATTGACATTGTTAACCATATTGTTTTATAGTTTCATAATGATGTTCAATATAGTTTTTCTTCTAAAAATCGTAATTTTCTGCCTTATGAAATGTGGTATCAACAATGTTTCACACCAAATATAAAAAAATGAAACGGTCAATGTTTTTCATATTTCTGTATTTTAAAACCAATACAATCTAGACAATTTTAAAATATAATTCACGTCTCTACCTCTTTTCCTTCTTTCAGAGTATGGTTTTGAATTTTGTGACATATTTAAAATGTTGAGAAATTTGACATTTTGCCGTTGAACAGTAAATGTTAATTGAATTATTTTTTTAATAACCTTTTTTAAAACATTTAACCAGTTAATTTCTATAGTGTTATTCATCCTGTAATGAAAGATCACTTGAAAAGTATGTTTTTAATGATAATTGATAAAAAAAGGGGGATGTTTATGGTCTTATCTGTCAGTTTTCGGAATATACCATTTTCTTATCATAGGGTATATCAGACATTATTTGACGGTGAAATGTTTCAAAAATTCACAGAAGAGTTTCTTATACAATGTACTAGACGTGGGTATTTTTTTTTTTTTTTTTTTATTTCTGATTAGTGCTTATAACGCGGGTCAGACCTTAAAGCAGTGCATGACCAACCTTATTTCCATAAAGTCGTAAGAGTGTTGCTATATTTCCAGTATCCAGTGATGTGTTATTATTCTCTTTCGGGAGGGATTCGTCCTTAACTCTGTACACGTCCGAACCGAACTGAAATATGTTCAGATATATTTCAAATATTTCAAACCTAATGTCATACAATTTTACCCGGTGTCATGTTCCAGTTATCATTGCTTAGGAGACAAAGAATTGAGTTTTCAATCCCCGATGAGTTGGGGACAAAACCTTTTCCAAATATTGTTATACGGAAAGTACATAATCAAACTACGTAGCGTCGAGTAGGGCTATGCATAGAATATAAAACACTGTTTCAAGAGGTAAGTTTATATAAATAAAGCAGTATCCCAAGAAATGATGAATTAAAAATAAAAACAATATATTATCAGACACTGGACGCTTAAAATGAAAGTGAATATCCGAACATCAACTCACAGAAGAAATGAGATATCTAAACGAAAAACCAATTCAAGCCATTAAACATTACAGCCGTCCCAACAACGTTAGTGAATCAGTTGAGGACACTGATAAATCTTCCAACGTTTTAATATTTAAACCAAAATATTGATATATGATTAAACTGTCCTGTATTGTGGTTTATGTAAACACTTGTTTGCCGTGTGTTTTAATGTATATGTAACCAATAATTTGAGGAAGTTTTAATGTAACCAATAATTTAAGGAAGTATACGTTTGGATTGCATGTCAAAATACTTCCCAATTCAATGAGCATTTCATCTTGCCCCCGATATATAGTCTGAACATTCTTTTCTAGACAGTGTGTAATATGAAAATATAACTTGAGAACCTTATACATTGAATACAAAGACTGGGCCCTGGCGTGTTTATATCTATATGAATTGCCGATTACATTCTGAATTGACTGGGTGAATGTTATTGAACTCGTAAAGGAATTGGTCTTACATCTAGGGTCTCATTATTGATTGTTACCTATTTATTTATATCACACTTAATCAAGATTGATGTCTGCTTGATGAACATACAGTCACACCTTCACATAGATATTTTATGAAAATATTTCTCTCGATTCTTCATACTAGTAATCATTTTAATCGAAATCAAATTTAAATAATAATAATAATCTAACAATTTGTTACCACAGTAGCGTTAAACCTATTGCAAGTCAATAAAAAAGAACAATATTTACATCTGAAAACAAACACTACAGTGTCGTATTATCAAGTCAAATAAAATGTCACAGTCTTACCTTCTTGACGTATATTAAACCAGAGTTTTTCACGTTCTTTATCACAAGCTGTTCATCATCTGAAGTATTAATTTTCAACAAAAATTCGTTTGTGAATGTTCCACTACACGTATTGAAATGTTTCAAAATGATTACGAAAGCAAAATACACTTGTATCATGTCCTTGTTCTTCATTTTTGTGTGAAATGTTTTACAGCAACACAGTATGTGAACTGCACTAATGAAAGCACATATCTGTAAAAGTCATAACAGATTTCTTAAAGTCTAGTATGCATGTATGAAAATTTTAAAATATATTTAAACAGTAATATAGATTAACAGGTAGAGGGCCTATTGATAAATGTTTAGCGATGCGTGAATATGCCTGCGTATGTCTACACCCAGGAACAACGAACAATAGGATTTTTTTTTTGATTTTTTAACTTTGAAATACATATTACGTAGGATCTCACTCAATATATGTTGGGAAAAGGATAATTGTGTCTATGTGATGTTGACTTACTTAACAATATGTCATCATTTTCCAAGAAAGGATAACTTAAACGTGAAAAGTTTGAATTGTTTGTCAAGTTTAACTTTCCTTGATTAAAATAACTTCCACAAGTTTTGTATACCTTAAGTGGACAACAATATTTTTGCAACATTTGTAACCACTTTTTTAAACTGGAGTTAAATTGGATCTAAAAATTTGACCATTCTACAGTATACATTAATCTTAACCATATGTGAAAAACGGAAAAGAGCCCTGATATCACAGATGATAGAAAAAAGAATATTAACAAAACAATGAACTGTGATCGAAATCAATACACCTCTTTTATTAGGCGAAAACTCTAATAACTTGGCCATCGAAGCCAATGAAGTTGTTTGTTACCTTCACATATAGAATTACGTGTGTGTGGTGCGTGTGTTAGAGAGATAGAAGGAGATCCAATTACGACTTGATAATCACAACGCACAATGCGCTGAGAGACGGCGACGGGATTAACATGAAATAGCTATAATTCTAAACCCAGTGTTTCTGAAGTTATTGAAGCTATTATGGTCATATGACGACAAAATCTCCTCACGCTGTTGCTACACAGGTAGTTGAAATCGCTCTCTGTTTTCTCTGTTTGTTACATAATAATCCGGAGTTCATTCATAAAGTTGCATACCTAAGTAGGTCATTCTCTTTCTTCCGTACTAGTGAATCTGATGTTAACATTCTATCCGTCGTTGTGTATGTGAAGAATTGACAAGGTATTTGATTATCTAAGATACAAGAATGTTTGCCTTTCTACGAGTATTAACAAAAAATAAACTGTGATCGAAATCAATACACCTCTTTTATTAGGCGAAAACTCTAATAACCGAAGCCAATTAAGAAATGCTCTCGCCGTCATGCAAAATTACGCGTGGACTACTTTCGGTCAATTACATATATGCGAAGCGCTACTTTATGATTCTTTTTACAGGAATATTTCTTCATGTATGTAAACGGGGTCGTTGTTCTGATTAAAAACTGTCACGGATATTTTGTTCACGCTTAAAATGGATGTACAAAATAATGTTAAAAGAAAACATGTTAACAAACAATAACAAATTATAAGCGGTTACGGTAATGATTTAAACGTTTGCGTAATATATTCCACTCGTATTCGTTAGTGCAGAATCGCATTGCATGAATCCGCACTAAGCGCGGAAAGATATAGTTAGACTTGCTGTGGAAAATATGCAAATCAGCAAGGCCTGATATTGCTTTTCAGCATAAGATGGATGTCGCTGTCTAAAACCTTGCTAATACCAATGATTTCACATATAGAAAAAAGAAGGTAGGGATGGTTACAGAAATTTGAAGGGATCATCGTGGCCGAGCGTATAAGTCCCTTAACATCGTTCAATATGACTTAAAATTTAAAACAACAACACCTTTGCGTTTATTGAAGAAACAATAGTTAACGTGTAACTTATCTGAATGGCCAAATGATAGGAGCAGCATCTCCTTTGATAATGGGTTTATGGTGGCCCGATGGACTTAAATTTTCACCATGCATGAAACAAGCTAATAAATACATGTAATTTCTCTCATACATTGGACATTTTTTCTTAACTTTATAACTCTTTTATGAAATTATTTTTTGGGGTGGGGGGAATAATAGCTGATATTACAAATTTATTTTGCTTTTTATTATTTTGTTATGATTTTGAAATCGTTATTATAAACTGGTTGATAGTAGGAGTATAGCATTATGTATGTATGTATGTATGTATAAGTCTTGAAATTTAATTATATTTTTTTATATTATTGCATTGTTTAAAAAAAATTTTTGGGGATTGCACGTCATCACTGGTTAATTTAGGGGCTTTATGATATTTCTTATTGTATTAGAAATAATGTGAAATCCCTGAAAAAATATTTGCTTTTTACATATATTCCCTTATGACATTAATCATTGAAATTATCTTAATGTACTTTACTTTTTCAAGGAATGATCAAGGAATGATTTAAAAATAGAAGATATATTCATATTCTTTTTATTTTTTAATTATATTCAATGACATAAATGGTAGAAGTACAAATATAAGGATTTTCTGCAGAAACTACAAAATTGAACGCTTCTAATATCATAAAGATAATCATACTCAAACATACAATACATTTTACAAATAGAATATTAATTGTTTGGGTAAACTAAAATATATAACACTGTATACTTGTATAAGCATTATGTAAACTGAGTGGCAGAAATCGAACAAAATAACGAGTCTAGTCTCATAATTTAAAATAATACTGGACTTGCAATAAATTGTATATCTATAATTAAATACAAACATTGGCAATTTCTATGACAAATCTCAAAAATATTATCTGTATAAATAGATATATATAATTGATGAGATGAACGGAAATATTAGCATCACATAAACAATAGAAAGTGTACCATATTGTGTCTACTTAAATAAGCCTACACCACGTCATGACTTATTGTAAATTCGTGGGACCGGATTATGCCAGAGATATGCTCAGCTAGGTTTCGTCCTTGAAACTGTAGCAAGATTGATTGAAAACAAAGCTACATGTGGTTGGGAAATAGCAAAGTTGAAAATAAAATCTACAGGCAGGCGGATAGACAGACGGACACTATGTACTTCTAATACAATTAAACTGCCCACCTGGACACTAATAGGAAGTCATTTATATAATAGTTTTCAATCATATATATTTTAATATTAAATACAATAGTTATACTTTAAAGTAAAAATGGATAGTTGAATACGATTGGTGCTTAGCAGACTTTTGCGCTGAATAGTTAGAAAATATAAACAACCAAATAGTAGTGAATGTTAAGTAATTATTGCAGAAGTATGATTATGTTATTTGTTTAATAGTCCATTTTAATATCTACAAAAACCGTATAATAATAGAATTATCCCTATAACAAACAGTGGTAAAAATAAAAACCAGCCAACTAAACCTAGGGGTATTGTTAGAGTTTCATTTACATGAGTATTTTCTGCTTCTGGTGGCCTGTCGTTTTCTGGTTTATGTTCTTTCGTTTCATTCGTGATTGAGCAATTTGGTGCCTTCTTTTGTCCAAATAAAGTTAGCTCAAAGTTGTAAATGGTTGGCAGTTTCTCTGTAACATAAATAATGTCAGAAATACGTAAAATACAAAGTAGTCTGAATTGAGCTTAAAAAGCCAAAGCAAGGAAATATTTTGTATGAAAGTCAAAATTTTTGCAAAAGGTACGTGCCGCATCGAAGTAAATGAGCATTCTAGATAATAAAGTGAACTTCTCGCGTAAAAAGTTGGCTAGAAAACAGATATATGTTGTTAATAATCAACAAATATTTGTCACCTGAGTACTATCGGTATCGTCGTATAGAACACTTAAAAATTTACGTGTTGTCCCTAACAGCGGACGGATTCAAGCAAAGAAACAATCAGAATATTTACAAAAATAATATACTACAGGCACAGCCGAGAGATCGTTGTCTTTATAAATACTTCAAAATAATCAATTTAAATATACCCCATTATTAGCTCTTCACTTAAATTCACAATCATGGTGGTGGTTCATGATGTTCACAGTTATACACATTGGTAATATTATATTTTGAATAGAATATCCAGACCCGCCCTCTGTTATTGTTTTGTGTGTGTGTGTGTGTGTTTTGTTGTTGTTGTTGTTGTTGTTTTTTTGCTTTTTTTATTATTTATACGGAGTACTGAATTTCACCGACTTCCGACCACCAGTTTCAAAGCAGGACTATGAATATTTAGAGACATATTACCTAAAGAAACCAGTCCGTACATCACAAACTTCATTTTGTGAGTAAAGGAGTAAACAGTTTTGCAAATTTTGATCAAACCCTATTTATTTGAAGCAAATATTTTTTTTTAAAAATCTTGAAAAGAAATTAATGGTTAGCAATGTTTACAGAAATTTGTTTTTATTTTCATTATCTGTTCATTAATGTTATTTTCGTGTATCAAATAAAAATTCTTACTTTCAGGTTTTCTTGTTAGGATTAAGTGGAGCTCCCATTTTCCGAACGGTATCTCTCCCCAGAACTGTGTCGATGTAAAATTCCAATGCTGCTTTAAATATTTTATATTAATTTTATTCATGGATGAATCTAGAATAATAGAGACAGTCCTCGATGGTGAAATGAGCCTTAGGTCTGTGAATCTTAAGTCAGCAGTCTCAAAGTCAACAGAAGCCATAACGTGTTCAAGTGAGTCTATACAAAATGGATCGTCGGAAACTTCGATCACTGCTTTCACCCCAAGTGATTTTATCACCGGTTTATGAGCCCTGTTAAAGATAAATAACTCAAATTACATTTCTGAAACTGATAATCTATTGATTTAAGATCAGTATATGTGTTTATTACTTATTTAATCTGTATAGTTCAAGTCTCCTTTTCAGAATCTATATAGCTATCGCATCATCATTAATAATTATCAATTCATTGCTTTTTTAGAGTTCTTCAAAAGTGCATATATCAGTATAAAACGGTTTGATCTTTTAAGAAGATATAAATAGTTTAAACTGAGTTTAAACTTACAAGATGCTACTTCATAATCTGTTACTGATATCTATAGAGTGATTTTCCTATTTATCAATTAATCCTAATACCTACTTTGTAAATGCATTTATGAAAATATCAATGAAAAATCCTACTCATGAATGACAATAAATAACATGATTGTCGCAACATTCTCTTTCCAATCTTGGTAAAGTGGTCATTTATAATTTCTAAGAAATGCAACGTTCGGGGGAACAGAACAAACCATTTGACAGAATAAGTTTCTTGAGGCGCTACATTTGTCCAATTAGTAGCCATCAATGTCATCATTGTAGCATTCATCAATCCATATCCAAAGAATCGGTGAACTGAAATAAATTAACTATTTCAGTTTAAAAGTTGGTAGAGATAAAGAAAGATGGAAACAAATTACAGGATAGGATGAATTTTTGAAGGTCACACAATGTTGAAATGCGGCAGAACTCCACCTTAAATGAATCATAACTTATTCGTTCTAAGTATTGTCTCAAGTCAAGATAATGGTACTTCGTTTAAGAGGAAAAAATAGTATTTCAGAGTTTTAGGGTTGAAATAATGGTCTGAAAGAGGATTTGGTGCATTGTTTGTTTCTCGATCGAAATGGAAGTTGGTAGCTTATATTTAACAACAACTTAAAGTATGTCTTTATGAATTTCTTGCTTAAATATAAAATCATGTCACAAAACTTTCTTCCTAAAGTGTAAAGCTTTTATATTTTATGTTCTTTTTTATTGTTTTTATACTTTAATGTCGACAATTAAAACTGATTACAAGGGTCCACCAATAATGGTATTTGTGTATACATACATTGCAGTCCAGCTCCATTCACTGATGATAGATGTTTGGAGTCCTAATGAAGCCAACGATGAAGATTTAATTATAATGTGTTGCAAGTCCCTCCATGTAAGATTATTACTGTTTGAAATAAACAAACTTTCGAAGCATTACCCTATCAATGTTTCATATCAAAAGGAAATTGTTTGAAAAATTAACAAGACTTTTTCATCAAGTTTTTCAAGCTCCTAAACAGAACGAATATATTGTATTACACGTTGATCCAAGAAAATAGATGTTTTAATTACATTATTAAGAATTTATTTCAAATAAAACAAAATAGAATTTTTTATTTTAATGACAAAATGTGGGTCCAACAAAACATTAGATTTAGGAAATAAATCAGTTGCAAAAGAGCTATAAGGACAAAACTGGTCAAAATCATACGCAAAATGAATTATTAACGTATATAAGAGTACACTTTGCTTATAAGCAAAGTAAGACAAGATAAACATTTACTTTGCCCCCAGAGCAAGCGCAATAATTGCCGCCCCGATGGCAGTTGCTGCTGACACGCCATTAGCTGCTTCTTTGCATGAGTTTCCGTGGAAACATGTTATCTGAAAATACAGTGCATCCTCAAATTTAAGGACTTAATCCGACAATTACCCTTTTTTATTTAGTCATATCTGATATCGATGCAAAGCAGCGATTTGCAGTTATTTTATTAGTAGTATCGCATGGATCTATGTAGTGATAAGATATTAAGACGCTGTGCGACCACTACCTAAACTACATATCCTACGAATGCTCGCATGTCCTGTTTACTGTTTTCGTATAAAAGTCTGCATTTGGACAATTACCTTGCAAAAAGGTAGGGGGTATAGGAATCTTTATATTGTATTTATTTTCAAAAAATATAATCTTTTTCATCGTTAGTATGTCAGCATAAGGTAAATATCGTACTTGCCCTTTTTTTCATTATGCAAATTGAAATAAATTTTGAAACGACATATGTCCGCACTATGTTTTATGTCATAAACGAACATATGCAAACGTTCAGCACTCAAGCATGCTTAGTTACATAATTAAAAACCTGATCAGAAATATGATCAGAGGAAATTGAAAAAAAACCAAAGATGATACAAAGTTCAAATGCTTACCATTTCATCTTCATGAAATAAGTGTCCGTCCCCGTTGGTTGATGCCAGTGTAGCAGCGCACGGTATAGCGTATTTAGGGATTGAGCCATTGACACCGACACTAGCGATGGTAAAAGTATAAATACTGTTCACCAATGGATCCAGATTACAGTCGAATACAGAACCTCGATTGTCTCCTGCGGGAAATACAAACACAGAACCCTTGCCGTGCCGGCCCTGAAACAACGAAAACAAATCTAATATGTATCTATGACGGATATGAAGGCATCGACCTAATGTAGCTTTACTAATACATGTACAATTGTGCTTTTGAAATAAATATGAATTATATTTATACATTAAACAATTTCGTAACTTCATAAAAACCGCACATATACATTTGTGATGAAATCTTACTAGATAAAACGACAACAGAGATTACTGATACATGAATTTGTAATCGCCGATATCATGTGGCCACATATTGCTAACAACTAAGTAATTTAGAAAGCAAAACCTTGACGAATAAGGACAGTTAAGACTCTATAGATCCAAGTAACAAAACCTCGGCACCTTAAACTTACATCAGTGACTCCTTGACGAAGTGCTTCTGTTACATCCATTTGCAATGAACCAAATATCCAGTGACAGCAAAACTACACGAATATATATCAACTGACTGGATATGATAAGAAAGTGCTAGCGACAGTTTATTGATGTTCAACCTATATCCATGCCCAGAGCCAGGATTTTCAAATTCAAACAGCTTCAGTCCTGAGACAGAAGTTATTAAATTGTATTAGAAATAAGGGCAACCAAAACTGTTAAAACACAATGTGATTAAAAACATTTAACCTAAAAACGTTTATACTTGA
>JAIFHC010000233.1:0-50000 GCA_021229015.1 Solen grandis | reverse complement strand
AATTATTTTATATTCAATATGATTTCGATATTTGGTTATTATTAAAAGTACATAACTCAATATTTTATACAGCATGGAATTAAAGGTGAATTATCATCATTACTTGCTTTAAATAAATATTTAATAACTCATAAATTCATGGAATTATTTTTTATCATAATTTTTACACCATACTTATGTCATATGCACTTCTTTGACGTTTTGCCAATACAGGAAATGGGCGATCTTTATAATGCTTTTACATTTTCATCAGAGATTTATGGGAATATATGTCAACTGTGTCTGTGGAGATGAATAGACTGACTGACAGCGTCAAGGAAGACCCTGATAAAATGGCTGTAAATATCAGGACAGCGCCAGAAAAAAGGTGAAATAATCTACATGTATTCCGTCCGATTCAACATTTATATAACGTTTTAATGATTTAAAATCTATAATGTTTATTTCAAATTATGTAAGATTTGAAGCCCGTCTTATCGGATTTGAAGTTTCCAATACTTGAAGATGGTCCGGTACTGATTCATACAGAAACAGATAATGTTAGCTGGAAAATCAATATGATTCGATTACTTTTGTGAGTGTCGTTTGTGAGTTTATTTTACGTACAGCTAAACTTCTATACTTATTGTTTAATTGAAATGATTTATTTTGAAAATAGCGGCCAGGCTGCAGCACCAGACTTTGAATCCTCAGCATATGGAACATTACTGTACTTCCTCGAAGGAGTTTTACCTTTTCTGGAGGCTTTCTACAGAGATTTCTACTTTCCTGATAGCAATTCCCATCCAAATGAAATAGATGAAACTGATCACATTTCAAAGGCAGTTGTAGTATGTTTCAATTTTATCTTTATTCTTTTTTATGGTTATTTGATATAGATAATATATTTTTTGTAATTTGTTGAACATATAGTTTCAAATTTAAATGCTAAAAAGTTAATTACATTGTATCAATATAATATCAATTTATAAAAAATGAAACGCGATGCAGATAGGTACTATATTGAAACTATTCATTTAAGCTTTTTGGAGAGGTGCTTGGACCGTTGCTGTATAAACCCCAGCATATGAAAAATATGGTCAACTGCGTCACGGTTATTGTTCCGATCTCCAACATGCCTAATTCAGTGAGTATTTGCCTTCTTGGTTTTCAGTGCATGTGTATTGATTTCAATCATATCTGTATTAGTCGAGGTAGCTCGACAAATTGGAATTGGATCCTTTATATGCAAACATTGGAAAGGAGATTTCTTCAGGTGCTATGATTTAAGAATATTTCATACTAAAACGTCAATATGTCTTTTTAAGATGTGATTCGATGTTTTCTTCACTTAATTCCTGGATTGCTCTTAATCTAGAAATGATATGTCTATGTTTATGAAAAAGTACGTTTAGATGAAAAAGTACGTTTAGTTTTTTTACGAACAACTTACGAACAACTTTTATTTTTTAAGCTTAAGCAAAGCAGATATCTGCTTCAAAGTGTGTATATAATTTGATGCGAAATGTATATTCCTTCAGAATTTGGAAGCAATTTTGGACCGATTTGCTCAAGGCATTACCGTTGAAGATACGTCAAGCGCCATCAGAAGGGTAAATACTACCTTAATCAAGCAATTATCTATTTACTTCTGAAATCATATGAATTTCTATCAGTACTTTGCAGATGACATGTCTTTAAAAAGAATGGTGCCTGGATGGCGTAGTGGTAACGCGCTGCGCTTTTCACCAATGCGTTCCGGGTTCGATTCCTTGTCACGTACGTGAGAGGGTACAGTGGTCGCCCGTCCAGACACATGGGTTTTCTCCGGGTTCTCCGGTTTCCTCCAAAATAATGACCACATACGCTGGCACCAGAACCATCCAGAGTGATAAATATATAAGTTGTGAGAACTTGTTTCGTAATCAATGTAAAATAAATAAAGTTTAAACTAAATATTGTCTTAGCAGGATTTGAAAACGCAACGTCTAGATTTCAAGTTTGATTAAGACTGATAGGTCAGTGACCCGACAAGCAACTGTTTTTATAATTGCATTTTTTTTCTATTTCTGAAATTCATCATAAAATGTTCTTTTGTATAGTACGATTAGTGGTCAAAAAGCGTCTAAGTCTTTTTCCTGTTTCAGGGTAACATAGAATATTATTCGGACGAGGTAGAAATCAACGCAAAATTCAAAACCTTCACGAAAAACTGCTCTTTGGTTTTTGCTGGACATAACACAGTACAGGCTCAAATGAAAATAAAGTCAGACAGAGGTAGTTATTTCGGATTTGTCAAAATATGATTTTTGATATGACACATTTGACAGTTATTTTACAAATATCAAATAAAATTATTTGCAAAACTTGTATTATTAATTTCTTTGGCATTTGAAATATTTTAAAAAAATAATACAAACATGTATTGGTATATAAGTTCAGTTTGATTTCGTTTAAAACACATTTAACACACGTCTCTCCGTCACTCGTGATTGTTAATTCAAATTAAGAATATGTAAACAAATGCATGATATTTTTGTTTTGAATAATTTTTATTTCATATACCTGTTGTTTTTTTAGAATACACAGAAGTTGATGGAGATGAAAAACTGCCCCTTGGCGAGGAGTTCCAGTCCTTGATTAAGATATTCATTGTGTCTAACGAGAGAAAAGTTGAAAAAAAGTTTGAATGGACGGGGAAGCTAATAGAACAACTTTAGTAAAACTTTTATCATACTATTTTATTGTAGTATATTAGATATATATAATACTCTTGTTCTTATATTTGATAACAATGTTGTTTATTCATTGTTTTCCAAGACTAACATGATTTATATATCACAATGAAAGATTAACTTGAGATAAGCTGTATATATTTAATAGATAGTTATGGCCCATTATTAATAAGTATTTAAACATGATTGTCTTTAGAATGTGTATTAATACCCAACATTTTAGGACTTGACACAGACGTGAAAGTACTTGATGTCCATTATAAAGCTTTATCATTTTACAAATTCAAGTTTTCACAATATATAAATTTAGCATATATGACTGAACGGTGTCCATTAATCAAAATAAAAACGAGTCATGCAAACATTCTTTAGTCAATGACACAAAATGGGATAATATTCCTATACCGACCGTTTGGTATTTTCATGACATATTGCAATTTAACAGATTGAATTTTGTATGACATGATTTAACAATATTGTGAATAGAAAATCATTATTGTTTATCTATAAAATTGATTGTGTTCAACAGTATATCACAATCTAACAAGCGATTGAACGAGCATGCTCGGATGGAAAACGACGAGCTCAACATCAAATGTCTGCAAATATTGAGGGCCATGATTCATAACGAAGAAAGAAGATTACCAGAAGAATGGCCAACTCGAACAACTGAGCAGCAGATTGCAAAGTAGGCTGAACAAATTGGTTTTAAAAAATAAGAAAACATTTAAGTACACACATGTATTTATGTTTCCGGTACTTTTTTTTCTAAAGGAACATACCAAATGTACTTTTGATTATTAAGGTAAATCAAAATTTAAGTTAGCTTAAAAAACAAAGAAAATTTGATAGAAGGTAGATGCTTATCTGCCAAAAAGGGAAACTACTTTCAAGCTATAATATGTTTTAAATACAGATATGGAAATCATTGATTTTATTGCAAGTTATCTTAACAAGTTATATCTTAATATATAATGAAAAAAGAATATCATGCCTCTGGTTTTGTTACTGTTGTGCAGGAGTATGTCAGTCATATATCGGCGTCCTACTTATTAAAAGAGAAAGACCCCAAGTGCACTTTTGCACCCAGATAGACCTATCAGACTTGGATCACCACTCGGACTTGGATCTTGTATTCATAACGAAAAGATGTTTTAATACACATAAAGCAATGATTATACACGCATTAGCGAAAGTTTTTTGCATATTTTGAATCCCTTTTATTTTTTCAAGACCTCTTAAGCTCATCAATCAGATCCAGACTTACTATGACTCCAAAGGAGCGATGAAGAAGATTCTCCCACATTTGGCCACACGAAATGAAGATGTAGCAAGAGAAGTTCTCGGGTTTCTCTGTATTATGCTCTTCAATGCAAACCAGACAGTTCAGGTAAACATAGATATAACAACAAGGCAGATGAACAGATGTATTGTGTATGGCAGATGCATTATGTTACAAGAATCTATCTACATAATGATGACATTTTTTCTGGAAAGCCATTAAATATTCTAAACAAGGATGTGTTTATTGAACAAAATAACAAATTAATTTGTTTGGAAATATGTTCGATGTATCTATGTGCGAGTACAATATTGAATTAAAACGTATTTCAGCATTTCAATCTTTCTCTTGACATAGCAATATCAGAAGATTTCTCTTCTTATCATGTGTTGTCATAATCTCTAGATAATGTTGGTAATTATTAATATCAAATTCCTTTCTTTTTTCAGCAATCAATGTTGGATTATTTTCTTTCTACCAGAGAGGAAGTTTTTTTCATGGCTGTCAGAGACAGAATGGCCTTATCAACCAATACAATTAAAGAAAAGTATGATTTTGCAGATATCACTAGAAAAAAAATCATGCCTACTAAAAACTGAATTTTCCTTTTCTCATTGTGCCTCATCAGAAATATGTAAAACTGGTTAAAAATATGTTTTCTGTACCCAAATAGAATTTTACTATTTTGTTTTTTGAAACGTTCATATTATTGATATTCATTTTTGACGATATCACTCCTTCTTTTTCATTGCATAGGAGATCTCTACAAGCGCAAGTTGAAGCTCAGAAAAAGAAAGAAAACACGAAATCTAGTGGAAAAAAATCTCAGAATACTTTTGCAGTTTCTGTGACGGCCTTGAAGGTAATAATATTGAATAAGTAATATATAATATGAAAAGCGCAATCCAATACGTTTTACATAATTACGAGAAATCGACATACATTGTTTTTCTATTTAGAAAATAACTCCATTAAGTAAACTACACACATGGTGTTGACCTAGAATTCCTTTCAATCTTCAGCGTTTAGTTAATATCATTTATACATTTATAAAGCCATATTCTGTGGCAAATCAAAGCTTTTCCTTGTGGATATGTAAATCCTACATAAATTTCATGTGAGGACAACAGGAATTATTAAGTCCTATTGTATATTTATAAATATTAAACTATGTAGCTAAGTGTCGATAATTTTACATCACAGCAAATTCAAGCATATGAAGACGCGTTGAAACATCAAAGACTCAGTGGATGGGTAAGCTAATTTCTAATATCCTCTTAAACATAAAAGACAATTAAGTTTTAACACAGAAGATAAGTATCACAAAGGCAAAAATCGGTATTTTCCATTAAAGCAGCTTGTTTACAGATGGTCATTGTCCAAGCATGTAAGTTAAAATTATATGTGTGTATGTCGCTATCAATACCTATATACAGAGGCACGCGATTTTTTTTTTAAAAGGTGGTTTCTCCGTCATATGCAAACGCGTTGCGAACGGCTAAAACTACCGAGGGATCTACCGATCACCTGTGAACGAGCTTCTTTAATAACGATTAATATTGTGATGAAATTTTGTGATCAGATTATCATCAATTGATATATTTAAATACTCATTGTATACATTAACTTTTTTCTTTCTTTCTTTTATAAGCTATTGATTTATCAATGCTTCGTCATATTTAATTTGAGTAATCAAAACAAATCTTTTAAATTTGAGGTAAAACCAATAGTTATGACAACGGGTATATTAATCTGAATGTGTCGATGAAATACGGATTTTTCTCAAACAGAAAGCAAAGAGGAGTAAAAAGCAGCCACCTGTCAAGAAAAAGAAAAAGACACCACCGAAAGAACCAAAGGTGAAAGAGGTGAAAGAAAACAAGAATATCAAATCTCCAAGTAAAAAAGTAGCTAATGGAACGACTAAAGAAAATGTAGCATTAATGGAAAAAGAAAAGGCTGCAGTTGAAGACACGGAGATGACAGAGGTTAAAGTAGAGGTGCCAGAAAACGATAATCCTGAAGAGGTGTTTAAATATGATGGCTGTCTTTTTTTTTCCTCACATTTCTTCTATAAAATCTGGTTGCAACACGCTTTTGTGTTTACTGTCTGTTTTTCATGGTTAAGACACATATCTGTTTCTTACACAGTATCTGTATATAGACAAAATATTTACCTTTCATTATTAGACAACTATATCACAAAAAGTGTTTTCTTCAGATAGCATTAGGGTTTTTTTCTATGCGATTTAAAATATTGATTGAATAATACAAATGTAGTTAATTATGTTTGTTTTGCACTGGTTAACAAAACTATATTTCATATTTTAGAGTTCACTAAATTTGCTTTTCTGGCATCGTTTTTTCAATTACTCTTATGTCAAGCATGCACTATCTTAAAACTATATTCTGTCGAAGGGTGCTGTTCGTTCCATGTGGTACTTTCTTCAATTTATTGCATAAACTACATTTATTTGCTACGTGTTTCCACGACTGATGTTGGTACGTACTTTTTAACTGATTTGTTTTGTATATAAATGGTGTTACTAGCTGAACTGTTGTATGCTTAAAACGAATACTGGGTGTTCTTCAATCTTTTTCTCGTATTTTTCATGTTTGCTGTATTAATTTGACTCTGTATATGACAATATGTATCTTTGACGTAGGGCAGTTCCATGTCAAATTAACATTATCCTACGTCATTTATGATTGAAAAATTTGGGTACAATATTTTCCTTTTACAGAATTAAGTCATTTTATTACGCAAATGTTAAAAATATGTATGCATTCGAAATTTTCTCTACCATTAAATACAGATAGTTGATTTTTTTTCTAAATCTTATTTAATAAACACATTTTATTCCATATGGTATAAATATGATTTTTCATGTGTATTATAAATGTTTTTATCAAGATTGTTGTTTTGTTTTGTTTAAGACTCCTCCGTCCGAAGAAGATGGAATGGATGAGGACTCAGAGGCAGCACAGATGTACAGAAATGATGGATATATAGAGCTCGTCCTAAAAGTCATGGCTAGGATGTGCGATGGACAAAACCACATGCTTCAGGTATAATTATTGCTCCAAATAATATAGAATGTTACAGCGTTTCGCGTTATTCAATTTAAGAGTGGTGAAGATTTTTTTTAATTCTAATAATTTTTAATGGAAACATTGATCAGTGGCATTAAATAGTCATTTGAGAATACAAAAACACTCATTACAGTAAATACAATACACATTTGTCCATTTACATGCCTCTCCTTCTGGAGTTAGTTCGTTTTAAATATATGGAATTTCACATATTACCGTTATGCCCTTTCTTAGTTAAATAATTTATTAACAGCCAGTGTTCTAGCTTTTGATACGTTTAAATTACAAAGGTTAAGGAGAAAGGTCATCGTTTCCACAAATTGAACAGTTTGAAATGTTTGCCTTTCATTTGACTTTCACCATTAAATAATCATACATGTCATGGTTTTATATCAACCTTAAATTATTTCGCTTTGTCCTAACATTTTCAATATTTACCTGGACAATATAGTCATATGTAACAACATACAGTTATTTTATTTTATTTTTCTTGCCATGTCAGTTGTCTTCACATATTTGTACGATGTATTGTGTTTTATCATATTTACGTCTGTATTTGATTTTATTATACGTTTAACAAAAGTAATGCTGCATATTTCGCTTTGATTTATTGAATGTATTTTTCTAACCCACCCAAAGTAAAGATAAACCCAAAGAAAGTGTGAAATATGTCGCTTTATTATATAAGTATTTAAGGGATTTTGGAACATCAAATAATCAAAAGCTTCGGATATAAAATTTATGAATTGTATGAATATATGTAATTAATTCTATTCCAAAGGATGGTTTAAAATAATAAGTATATGAATAATATTTTATCAAATATTACATTTAATTTCAAGTAAATGTTCTTGAAAAAAATCTTGAAAAAAATTATTGTTCCAAACTTCTTTGATATAATGTAGCTTAACATGTTCATATAATCATTCGTGACTAACAAAATCTATATGGCCGTGAGAAAATAAAAACAATGTCATCAGTAAATGATAAAAATTCACGGCACCGATTCCGAATATGTAGTTTAAAGCATTTAATAATAAAAATAGTGTCTTCGTTTAGATAAATTACAGATGACATTGTTTAAATTAATAATTTTAAAAAAGTAAACATTGTTTTTGCTGTACATCATATGTGTAATTTACTCATGTGTTCCTTGTATTGCCACGTCGTTGTTTTATATATCGACCGTTACTAGAGACTAACACAATTATTATCAATATATTGTAAAGTGTATAACTTTGACCAAAAAATTTTTTTTTTAAAAAATTTAATTTGGAAAATTTAAAAAGTGATTTTTTTTTAATTGATAAATAAGAAACTAGTTTAAATCAAGCATATGAATGTATATATGATGTTATATCTAGAGAAAAGCATACCGGCTTGATCTCTGCAATATGTGCTTAATATAACCATACACCAGCTCCCTGCTTTTGTCACTCTTTTGTAGATCATCCTGTCACGAGTGGTTGTCTTCCTATCAGATCCATTCAAGAGTCGAGTTCGAGGTCAAATTACGTCTATATATTAATTAATTCTGTAAAATATATTTTTACTTTACATATTTAGATAATTCAGAACTGAAATAAACTATAAATATATATGCACAAACGCATAGTAAGACTTCGAAAAAAAGGTAAATGGGTATTATTAATCACTAATGTGATCTGTATCCGATTTATTTCAGGAACAGTATTAATATTTCATTTTGATTCCATATAGGCATACCTGAGAGCCCAGCCAGACAACCTGAAATCGTTCAACATCGTCCTTGAAACCACACAGTTTGTAACTGTCTTGTATTCGAATATAACAGCCCAAAATATAGATCTGGTAATACAACTGTTTGAGTGCATTAACGAATTTACGGCCGTAAGTAACTGTTTCAAAATATTTTCTTTGTCCGATATAGGATTATCTAAGAGAACAGCCAGACAACGTCAAATCGTTCAACATAATAGGAGAAGTAACCCAATTTCTGAATGTGATATATTCAAACATTACGTCTAAAACTATTGAGTTGGTCATACAACTCTTCGATTCCATGATCGAATTTACTGCAGTAAGTTTGCTTTCTTTACCTGTCGTTTATATGCATCCTCAGTGCATGCATAGTTTCGGGATTTCCTTTGACTTTTTTTCTGCTTGATAGCATTTACTTCAAGAAGAATATAGGGAATGCTTTCAGGATTTGACAGACACAAATCTCAAATTAAAATAACAATGATTATTTGTTCTGGTTGTTTAACTTGTCTTCCTATTCGTAATTATTATACGGGATATATGTTGTCTGTTTCATGTCAATCCATCTGTATTTTTGTGAATGTTCGTCTTAAATTTATTTGGATAAAAGAACGAAAATGTGATCATACAGTTTGATATTTTAACTTACGTTTAATCAGTTTTATACATGTAACTGTTAATATGTTGAGATATTTATGAAGAGTTCTTTAAAAATGTGTTTCTAAGTTTAAATTTACAAAATACAATGAACTTGATAATCTAAGGACATATACAAGTGTAGACAACTGACAAATGTCTGAATTTATAAGTATACAACTATAAGTAGATCATTGATAGAAACTGCATTGCATCACTCTTCTAATGATAGTCTGATTAGTTTAAGTAGTTTAGCATTCTTCACAGAGCATAACCATTATTTCTCTTACAAAATCTTTAGCGTTTTTTTTATGTTTATGTTATTGAACGATATTTCCTATATTTTGGATTGTGTTTGTGTATGGATGGTGTTTGTATTCGTTTGAGTAATTGTTTCGCGTAGTTGTGTAGATTTCGTTTTAAAAACTATAGTACCCTGATTTGCACATTTTCAGGATTGTTGTGAGTTGAAATTAGATGTAGTGATTAATATGATTATGCTTATTTGATGCATTTTACAATAGTGAATATAATATGAAGAGAACATGATTGATATAATTGTGTGTTTATAAAACAGTTTCCTATTAAAGAAAAACCATCTTTTAGATTTCTTTACATGAAATAAACCTAATATATTCTATCTGTTTATAGTACCTATTTTAGATTATTATTGAACTTATTATATTACACCATATCATATAAAATGATTCATGTATATTGTATGTTATTTTAACTTTAGGGAAACCAAGAAAATCGTGTCGTCATTTATGATAATAAAATTATTGATTATATCAACTTCATCATGAGGGCTGGAGATTTTGAGGACTGTCCAACAGACAAAGTGAGTTTATTAAATGTCATACTTAGTCATTTTCATGATCATGTGAAGGAAAATACTGGATGGAAATATTATACTAAATATTTCGTTTCACTCTGCTACGTATGTGCAACATTGTCATATTTCAAGCTGTAGTATGCATATGAAAACTGTGGTCTTAAAAGATTGCATTATTCGTAAAAATATAATATCTAAAAATTACGGGTATCTGGATAAAGCAATTGTAATAGGAAATCAACAATAAATCAAAACGTAGTAGGCAACCGCTTTTTCAGATGTTTATTCTTCCTGATATTTCCAGTTGGTGGTATTTTTATGGAGAAAAAAAACGCAGCAGCTTAAGATATTTGTACATCAAAATTCAGTAATTTGTATACTTTTTCAGGTTTTAGCTCTACGAGAGAGCATATCCAACTTGGTAATATCACTTATCGAAGAAAATGGTCCTGGGAAATCTCAAGTTGCAATGGTAAGTTCTGTAAAAAATATCTGTTTCTTTAAATTTCATGTTCGCTTTTGAAATACACTAAACGAGGGTTTGTTGTCTTTCACAATTTAGGAAGTTAAGGATACGCTTGACAAGAAAGCAGTGTTCACGTTAATGACAGAGTGTTTTGAGCATCACGGAATAGACAAAAAGAAGCTTGAAGAATTGAAATTCATTCAAGCCGAAGGTCCTCAACCTCAATCAAAAAAGAAGAAGTTTGCAGATGCAAAGGAGAGAATATTCAAAGGATTAAGGGTATGTGTTTTAAATGTTCTTATTTTAAAGATATTTTTCATATATGGAATTCAGTTTCACGTATCTGATTTGTAATTCAATTCAATTCACCATTTTCTATAAAAAAAAATATTTCAGACCACTTACTCATTAAAGTCAGAGAATTTTTTTATCATAGTGGAAATTGTTGTATATACAGAGACTATTGTTTAAGATAGCATTACGTTTATTATTTTTTCAGAAAAAAGAGAAACACGAATTCGCTGAGGAATACATGGACGTTGGTTTCCGACTGTATCTAATTCTTGCAAGAATGCTTGATATTGATGCAAAACTTCTTGATGCAAGTACGTTTTTTATCTTTGATCTTTCTCTTTTTTTTGTAAATGCTATTCAGAGGATATTTGCTATGATATACTACCTTTACTACCGAAAGTGGACATATATGTATATACATATATGTTTGGTTTATCTGTTTATCTTAGGAAATATGATTGTTTCAAAATAAAATCATGAGTATACTCAACGCTCAGAATTGGCATTTTGTTGTTGTTGTTTTTCACAGTAACGTATTCAATTTATCGGCTAAGGTATTTATGTTTCTTTAACATTTCAGTGAAGTTAACGTTACTGCAACAAAAGGCGTACACTTTTTACAAGAAAAACTGCCAGTCAATTGAAATTGTGAAGGACGACGAGCTTCAGAAAGTCAACTTTAGAGTTAAAAGCAAGGTATCGTATTCATTTTAGAAGTAAAGTGGGTTTATCATTTATAGGTCAAACTTCTTATCTCATAATGATATTGTGTGTCGTATCGTGTGTATTTTCGTAAGCGATTACTTTAAATGATTATATTGTAAACTAAAAAAATAAATCAAGATATGAAAATGCAGTGTTAAGATGCCTTTTCATTTTGGTTGTATTTCCATAAAATGGTATTGATAATGATGGCTCACAAAATTATATGTTGCAATTAAGCAAAACATAGTAATTAACTTGCAAATTGACGCATATATACCATGAACTTTAAATTGTTAGTGGTGTGGAAATTTTTTCATGAAATGACTTTAAATGTAAACAGTTTTAACATCATTTTAATTACATTCATATTCACTTTAAACCATATGGGTCAAGCATATCATATCTATTATCCTAGAGAGTTCTGCGAGAAGAGGTAAAAGAAATGCTGAAATGGAATGTTGACCGATCATCGCCAAGCAACAAAATACGAGACCTTATGGACTGGTCAAAAGATATAATGAAAGACATTGCGTACCAGAGAAGAATACTTAGCAATCCGATAGCCATTGTCCTTACCAAAGGATGGTAATAAAATGAACTTAGACTTGAATCCATACCTGAATTATTTTATTTTTGATTCCTAGCGCTGAAGCATTTCACTTTATAAGCAAATAATGTTATAAAATTAGAGTCAATACACACAATTGGATCAACCTTCAATCAAATTGTATAGGAACAATCTGAAGAACAACCTTGAACTGAAACATAATTCATTTTTAGCCAGAATATCACATCAGTCCATTTCAATTTCTTACCCAAAACGGATAAACATATTTTGATAGGAATATAAACGGCATAACGAAGATAGCTCTTCAATCCAGTTTGTCTGATATGTCAATCACAGTACTGTTAGTTTGAGCTTGTTCTTTTTTTACCACAGTCCGAACCGTTAGCTTCTATGTAACTGTAATGCCACGATAAATAGACGAATAAACTTTTATTTATTGCTACTTCCTTTCATCACTTTTTTGTATATCCTTTTCAGCAATAGCATATTTTTTTGTTACAGGCTTGTCTGGAACCACTTTGTGACAGTGCTTTCTTTTTCAATCAACATCCTTATGCTGCTAACATGGGACGCTCCAATGTCAATGAACTCCCCGGAAATCAGTAATAGAAATACTACGGATATTCCACCAGAAGTTAAAAAGTAATCACTGTTTTAAACGCAAATATGTAATGAGTACAACGCAGTACATGTGTTGGTGTTTCATTGTAGTCACATAACAAATATTTTTCTTTGATATTCATAACAAATGACTGATCACCAAAATACCAAATATGCAATACATGTACGTATAATATAAACACATATTTGATAAATTGACAGTTTTAATGATATTCAAAGCACTTTATGACAATGACGTATGTTGTTTAATTTTATTTTAGTCCCATACCAGTCATCACAAGCCTGACTCCATCCCAGTATACGTTGGCGATATATGTCATGGGTGGACTTCACAACTTCTTTAGTTTTTTGGTCTTCATAAGTTACTTTGTTGGCAACCACCCACGACTACCAGACCCCGTAAAAATAATTCAAGAAATCAGGTAGTAGACGTGTGTATAGTTTATGATAAAGCTATTTAAAAAAAGAACCGTAAAGTTATATATAGTTATGTTAAATCCATGTATGCACTCTCAAAAATAGTATTATTTAGGTATGCATTAAAGACAATATCTAAATGTAAAGAAACCACATACTATAATAATCTGACTTTTATTTCTCTGCATATTATTTGTCTAGAGTACATTAAATATACCGTTTCATGTTACATTGAGTTTTTGTTTCTTCTTTTTATACTATTCTCATAAGTCCTATGTATTTAAACTTGCAGGACTATGTGTCAATCAGGAAAGAAAAAAGATGAGGAATTGGACGACGACAAAAAGAAAGAACACAAGTCAAAGATGGATGCAAAATTCTTGAGTTTTACGACATTCTATTATATAGTAATTCAGAATTTTATTATTGTTTGCCATCAAATTTATTTTTTGGATATATTTCGAACGATTTTATTGAGTACATTTCTTACATAGAGTACATACTACATTCCAAAGTAAGATAAAAAGAGGGGTTCGGTGAATATATCAGCTGATGTTTTAAGGCACTCCTAAGTATTTTCTATCGCTCATCTTTATGTTCTATCACTTCTGAAAGCGAATTTCATAAATATATGTTAAATATATTGTTAAAACTCAAACCTTTTTCCATAGGCATTTCTTGGTTTGTCAATCGGCGGGACGATAAGCCATGGATATTTCTTTGCCTTCCATCTTCTCAATATCGTCAATAACAACCAGTTATTGAGTGGAGTCATCAAGGCTGTTACGCAGAATGGTAAGTCCTTACAAGTAATTGTATATTATCACGGTAGAACTGTTTCTTATCACATGCAAAGGTATACTATAAACGAGAATATAGATAACCAAGTTAAATTACATGATACGTTTCCATGTCTTTTCTTCAGGTCGGTCCTTGGTATGGGTGGGCATCCTCGGACTTGTGGTCTTCTACTTATACGCCATCATTAGCTTTGCTATGATGAGAAGTATGTTTAATCCGGATAACTACATGTATTGTGACTCACTTTGGCAGTGCACACTGACAGTGATCCGATATGGTCTCATTGGTGATCTTTTTGAGGTAGGTTGTTGAAAATCCATCTTCCCATGTATGTTATTGGAATGATCATGATATTTCAAACAACGGTAATGTTCAAGAACAATATGACATATTTACATAACTGCGTCATATATACTAAAAAAACACATGATACATTGAAGTGCAATTGTTTCCTCTGAAGTATTTGCATTTTTATTTATCACAAAACAAAACAGTTTTCATATTATTTTAATAACTTATTTCGTACTCGGCAGACATATTTTTGCTCAATTATGTATCATTTATTTTACGGATGCATGTCAATGACACATTACAAAAAATATAAGCAGCGACTCCAAAATATCACGGACCACCAAATTATTGAGTAACTGATGGTTCATATGAGGTTTTGTTATTTTGATTAAGTATTTTATTACTTGGTTGCTAATGCAGCTTAAACCTACACTGAATAATAATAATAAAATTCTGAAAGTAAGATATACAGGGCAAAATGAAAATAGACAGCAATTGCTACATTTAAGCAATGTGCTCTTATAATTGACTCGACACACAGTCTTGCCAGTTGTGGCCCAGAAGGCTTTGCAACAATATTCGATTCCCCTCCCTCTCTCTCTTTCTCTCTCTCTCTCTCTCTCTCTTACTCTCTTACTCTCGTGATGTACGTTAAACTATGTAATAAATACGACATTTATGAATTTGAAATACCAAAATCAATATGTTATTAAGAGGGAATTTGGATGCCTATATTTTCGACACAAGCATATCGTGAACCTCTAGAAAGTATAACCTGTTATACCTTCCTTAACAATACCAGGTTGTTAAAGACAAGTATAATAAAATAGAGATTAATAATGGCATCTTTAATAATAATAACATATTTCAAAATATGGGTATATATAACTTTAATGATAACTTCAATAGTAATAGTTATACTTTTTAATATTCAATCAAATAACTCGAAGTGTATGTAGATCTTAACGATCTGTCGACAACCTATTTAAATCGTTGTATAGTAAATTAAATAAAAAGGATCAATTCATACGGTAAGTCTAATAATATTTATTTTAATACTAAGTGTAATAGCGTTCTCAGTCGAGGTAGACCGCAGACTGCGTTTATAGTGTATATGCAACGTATGCTTAGATATTATATAACACGCATATAGGGACACTGTCATATGCTCATTTGTCAAACATTGCAAATAATTAGAACGAATGTATATTTTCAGAACATGAATGCCCATTCAACAGAAGCTGATTTCCACATGTTTGGATTTGTAGTTTTATACCACGTCTCCTTCTTCATATTTATTACAACCATTGGACTGAACATCATCTTTGGTATCATCGTAGATACCTTCTCAGAGTTGAGAGACTTGAAGGTCATTATAATGAGTGACTATCTTAATTTACTGCTATTTAACATTAAGGAAAACAACATACTATATCATTTAAATAAAAAAGTCTGGGGTTTTTTTTTGGGGGGGGGGGTGTTGTTGTTGTTGTTTTTTAAGTAAAAGCCGTGATGCGATTACACCTTTAAGATAATAGTATTTTGAAATTATGAATACATTCAAAGACATTTGTACTTAATATAAAGTGAACACATAATGTTGTCGTTTTTAATTGTACACATACCTATGCAAAAACGCATATTGATGCTTTAAATAATCATTGTAGATACATGCTGGTACGTTTTGCATTTTGTGAAAATGTTTAATTTATACTTATGCAATGTACTATGTACAGATTAGTGTGGATTGATCATTATACTGTATAAAATATGAAAAGTTAATATCTAAATATTACTCGTCTGACACTTATTGAATCACTTTGCAGTGGACCGCTGAATCTGACATGAGAGATACATGCTTCATCTGCAGCCGAAACAGTTACGATTTTGAACACCACGGAAAAGTATGTTTTCGTGGTTATTTTTCTTATGCGCCTTTCACATTTTATAACATAATGTCACTCATAAAATGTGCATACGGAAAATACGATATTCCTTTTATGCAGTAGACATTGATTATCTGAATCATCAGATATCTGCAACATATTCTTCTTTACTATTCAATTACTGACCATTTTGCACTTGTGTTGATGACTATAATTTCTGTAAGACCTCGGTTAGTATCAGTTTATCAATTTCCTCTTATTAATTCATTGATATTTTTCTATTTGATGCCTAAATATTAATCATGGCACAGATACTGTATTTAATGTCTTTTTTATTTACTTTTCCAATGCAGGGCTTTGACCACCATGTACGATTTGAACACAACATGTGGTCTTATGTGTTCTTCTTCATCCACCTAAATGGTACAAAAGTCAACGACTACAATGCTCTAGAGATGTATGTTTACAAATTGGTACGTACAAGTCAAGTGTTTTTTTGTTGTTGTTTTTTTTTGTTGTTGTTTTTTAATTTTTAGTTGTTGTTTTTGTTTTTTTTGCAGGCTGATATATACTTGATATACTATAAAAGAGTGTCCGACTAGCCCTCCAAATGTCATTTTTTGTATTTTTAATAAGGACGTCACCCGTAGAAGTCATATGTTTATAATTCGGTAATGATGCTTTAATGACAGCAGACAGCAGACGATTTCGCGAAAAAGAAAACGCATTCAAAGCGAAAGATAATTAGGTCATTATACGAACTTCCCTATTGTATTTGGTAACATGATCTGTAATGGTCCGACAGAAATTGTTAACGTATATCTGTAGAAGACAGTAAGGTGATGTATCAAACATAATATGAATTACTTATTTCAGCTTCTGAAGGAAAACTATGACTTCTTCCCGTTGGATCGAGCACTTTCCTTGGCATCCATTGGACAAGATTCAACAGAGACTAAGATAGACGACTTACTCTTCCAAGTGACATCAATTGTTGAGAAGCAGAAGCGAGAGGTTTGACACTTGGCTTTTGTATATTAAAGTAGTATATACATTTTATCAAGCATGTATCTCCAAAGGGTTAATACCTATGAGAACAAATGTATAAACTGTCACAAAATGAAGGAATGTATGTGTTGCGGTTGTTTTATTCAGTTAATGTTAATAAATAAACAGGCGGTTCTGAAATACTTGATTTTTGTATACATTTGTATTTTTATTTAATAATTCTAACATAGGTATTTTGTTTGTCTAATAATTTCTTAATAATTTTTTTTAAAAGGAGCTTGAGAAAAAACGACGAGAGGAGAGAATGAGACAGAAGGCATGGGAGCAAAAACATCGCCTTGGTTCATTTCGAAGAAAGGCAAAAATCCCGGCAAGATCCCCATCAGCTGAGGGCTTTTCCCCTGCACCCGCTGAAGGTGAGCCTGGTAAACAGCAGCTTGTCGTAGAAAGTCCTCCACCAACACTTTCTCCGGGTATTGTATCTCGAAGACCAAGTATTTCAGGTGGTAGACGCCCAAGCGTTGCAGGTCTTGCGACAGGGTATCAGACGCCATCCAATCGCCATGATAAGTATCGACGTCGCCGAAGCGTCAGTCCAATTGATCCTCGTGAATCCGTGTATCGAAGAACTAGTCCATCTCGTGGCACTTACGAAGACGACCAGGAGCCGCTTATTAGTACACCTGGATTAGCTTTTGATGACAGAACACAAAGTCCAACACTTTTTGGTGTTGACAATGATTTATTGGATATAAGCCCTGTTCCCATTAGTCGCAGACAATCTATTGACTACATGAGGAGCCCACGTCTTAGCCTAGCAACGAGCCCGAGGGATCAACCATCTTTCTTCTCAGAAACGGACCCGATACCGTATCTCAGGCAGCTCAGCACTCAATATTCGCAGGAGCGCGAACGACGTCTGTCACAAACATATGAGGGACGACCTTTGAGTTTACCGCCTGATAGATATGGGGACCGTGACCTAGAAGGTGATGATAGCGATGGGTCGGATGACGGTCCGAGGGAAACGAGATGTTGAACTTACTTTACAGTGAATGGAAACCGCATATGTTTTGATTGCAAACAACTTACAACTGAGATACTGGTAATACCTAAAAATGACAAAGTAAAAAGCAAACTAATTGAATACATACATATAAAACGTTACTTATTGGTATCGCAATTTTTTATTTGAGATTCGTAATTTGAAATTATATCATAAAAGATTTCAGACGTGAACCATTCTTATAAAGTCGGCTTTTTGTCGCATTTGTCATATCAAAAATGTATGTTTTTATATAATTGTACACATGTTCGCGTAATTTGTCCCACTCCAGCTTTCTATGGGTTCACATAAAGTCTTTTTGTAATAGGAAAGTGTATGTACCTTTTGCAAAATATGTTTCATCTGTCATTTACTATTAGCAATAAATAGGTAGAGTTTACATTTTAACATACGAGTACAGCTTCGTATTCTTAACTATCATTACTCTTTGTAGTATATACGAGTAATTTCCTATTATCCGTTATGCATACATGTATATACTTACCTAGTTTTGAGCATTTTCATTATAAGATATTATATGTAAGTATCTTTTATGTAATTTATCACCTACGCTTTTCTTGAAGATTGGAGAGTATATTTCATCTTTGCTCATAATTAGAGAAAATGTAGTTACGTGGATCGACAAATGGTATGATCTATGCAAAAGAAGAATGCATGTAAAGTTTAAAAAAAAAGAGATTTTTTTTTGTGTATTAGATTTGCTTAACAACTTCTTGACTATATATAAAGTATAAAGTCGTCGTTCCATACAATGAACTATATATGAACTCGATATCGTATATATCATAGCACCAGTGCGTGCCTATTAAGCAGTCCTCACTAACATGTACACCCTTTCAAACAGCGTTCACTTCAGATAGGCATACTGATTCATACATCTGCGTGTTTTTTGTGTCCACATTGTGCCTAAGCCTAAAAATTCGTCGAATGGTCTTCACGATTTTAAGGTTTCACCTGTGTTGAACTCAAACTCACACTATTCCGCGTACTGCTAATACATCACATTTACATGTGTTTGATATAATTATATGTATTGATTGATATAAATGTTTTACTGGCATACTTTGCCTTAATCTGTGTATTTGCTTTTTGGTTGTTGAAACCACTTCAAATGAAGTTTTTAAGTGTTTGTTCTATGTCAAATAAATATCTATATAATGTATGCGTTATCTTTTTTATACATTGTCGGTAAACTGAAATTTTCATCACTTAATTTTATTTACTCTGTTGTCTTAGTGATTATGATTTCACTACAACCAATCATTTGACTTTTAACAAATAGAGACTTTCTCTATGTGATCAAATATATGCTACACATTCAAATAAACACTTCTCTACAGGTCTTATTACTTCATTAAAAAGATATGTTAAAACTGATAGTAAAACGAACGATGTTCCTAGTTCTGAAAACGCATTTAAGTCCTCTTTGTTGAAATTAAACTGTTTATTAATCCCAATTTATAGTAAAGTTATAGATTCATTCAGCTGTCGACCGGGCAATAACAATAATTTATAAGCAAATGATTTAATGTATTATAGGGTTCTGAAATGCATACGAAATATTATATTATACAATCTAGAAACATATCTCAGCGAGGACACACTTTGTTTTGTGCTGTATTCGTAATTGAGTACGAATATTATATGGTCATAAAGTATATTAAATAAAAGTAGATATGTAAACTTGTATTTTGTATTTAGCTACATTTTATCATTTCCAAAATATTAAATAACATTTAACATATGTGTTATTACTTGTTTCATTGATATCCACATTAAAAAGTGAGTTAAGTATGTAAACACGTGTGTTTATTAATACGTACGGGTTAATGTCCGACTAACTGTAATTTAATCAATTAGGGACTTCGCCTTCCTGAGAGATATAAAGTGCTGCATCGCTGCCATGTCATGCCGTAGACGAGTGACGTCACATTGTCTTGACACGTGACAACTAGTCTTAGAACTACCCTTCCATGCTAAGCGGAAAACAAGGAGGCTTACAGACTTTTCAATGTCGTGGTTCGAAACCACAACCTCCCGCTTTGGAAATGATAGTTTTACCACTCAGCTCCCGGGACCGGTAAAAATGCAGTTTCACCGATTAAATTTAAGAAGAAAGAAATAATGAGAGAATGAGAGAAAAGAGACGATTTTTTTTTTTAGTTAGAAGCAAATAATGAAGTTACGGAAAAACGCCTTATAGTTGTCAAAAAATGTAAATTAAGATCAGTAAGCACAAAATACTTAACAATTTGCGGTGCTCCGTTCATCGTATACGATATTTACCTGTAATAACAGTGTGATTATATACAGAACAATAAATATAATGTATTCAAGTCAAGTCAAGTCAAGTATATTTTATTGGCATAAACAAATACATGTCCATCGCCAAATAACAAAATATCAAAAGAACATGCAGATATTCCTACCACGAATTCAAGCTGAAACAATACATATAGTAATTATATTCATATATGTATAATATGATAAGTATATATATAAAAATATAAAATATGCATTAAACATTCAATGAATATCTCTTTTGAAAAGCACAATACAAATATATAGCTAAATTAACGATTTTCTTCTTTGATGATGTTTCCATTAAAGCCTTAAACTTGTTAATATTAGGCCATGTTCTATAATAACGAGGTATATATTTATTTCTTAATTCTGAATAGTAAGGAATATTAATAAAAAATGATATTCATTTTCAATAAAACCCATGTTACATTTATTACATATCCTAGCATCTCTTTGTTGATTTCTATATCTGCCTTCTTCAATAGCAAGTTTATGAGCTGAACATCTAAATCGTGCCAATGCAAATATATATTTTCTATTATTTATGTAATTTAAGTACTTCTCTTGATGAAATGTTGTCTTAAACAATTTATATGTTGCATACCATTTTTGTATAAATTGATCTTTGACTCTAGATATAATATTGTTTAATATATATGTACTAATATCATTATGCCATACCCATGCGTATCCTAAATCAGACAATATTAGTAACGGGACCCTGACATGCACGTGTCAACTGGGCCTTGGGGTACACCAGCAAGAAATTAAGGCGATATAGTCATACACGTGTTGTCGGTTTGCTCGTACCTTGTGAAAAGCAACTACTTCATCAATATAATGAATTTATATACCCGCACATATATACAATCAAGGAATACAAGTTGAACTGCTCCTATAAAAAAGCTTTTAGATGTCCATCTTATTTTAAAAGTCTACCCATACAAATCTCACAAGGAGGAAAAATTCTGAATAAACGGCCAAAGTCCTGCCCCTATGAGCCTCACAAAAAAGACACTTATGCAATAAAAACAAATCTTCAAGTAAATAAAATATGAGCTCTTATGAATTCATTAACTCATAGGAGACAGAATAAGAGGTGCACTAGCGTATATATCCAGAGGTCGAATCCAATTAATACGCCTTATCTCTGTGCCGTCTTAATAATACTCGGTTAAAACAGAGAAAAATATTTACAAGGACTGTTTCCTTGCTAGCTGAATTATCTACCAAAATCTAAAACTTCAAACCCATTTAGGGCCGTTTGATTGTCCATAGACTTGCTAGTTTGCAACACACCAAAACTAACAGATTACTCGAAAAATATCAAAATTAGACGAATCGCCGGTCTCAATGTGCAGAACCATGGCACCTCAAGTGTATGGTATCTCCCGGAGAGGTAGAAAAAGATTGAAAGCACAATTCACTCCCACCCCAACCAAGGATGTCGGGGAAAACCTTTTGAGTACTAGCACTCCCTACCACAAAAACCACCAGTTCCAGACGTGGAGAAACATCCTAGCTAAATTAGCCTAGTTGATTTCCCCGATTATTTCGGCAACAACAACAAACAAACATAAACCTTTGGTTTATTCAAAATTTGACCAACTTCTGGCCTCAAAATTTTATCTTTAAAGAGTGCGAGTCAGACTCCGGGGTCTGTCCGAAATTATATTAGCAGGTAGATTAATAAAACGAGATGAAAGTACAGCAACATCTTATTTAAAAGAAACTGTGAGTGTGTGTTGTTGTTTGTGTTAATGTGTGTGTTTGTGCTCGCGCGCACGTGTGTGTGTGCACTGATGCTTTTTTGCGATGCTATATTTCTTAATGAAAATGTTAACGTTATATCACGAAGCTACATTTAGGTAATTCAAATCTCTGGTTCTTCACAGGCCTACATATTCACTAAAAGTCGCAAATAATTTTTTTTTTCTGTTTTCCCCAGTTTTATTATTGATTTCAATATTTGTTTTCTGAATTCAGTTTTGTTATCATTATCAAAGTCATATATAAGCATAATAAAGCATTTTATATATTTATACATTCAAATAATTTGTATACAAATGAGCGATTGTGTGAAGTAACTAGGAACATCTTAATATACACAACGACTTAAATAACGCCTCAACTTGGAAAAAGTTCCAATATAAGATATAATCCAATAATTCTATTTTTAATAGAGCACAAAAATATGTTATACTTCATTACTGTATTGTGCAAAGGTAATTTTCATTTTCATATTTATGCATTTTTTAATTCATTTTTAATGAGATTTAATTTAACAAAAATAATCCCCCAGCTGGATCAGAGCAGCCAGTTCCATAAAATTCGTATGTATGGTACTATATATCACTGCGAGAAATTGCGAGGATGGGAGTCTAGAACTGGTCCTTCCGAAGAACGATGGTCAGGTTTACTGCACTGAACTGAACAATCTCCACAGAGTTGTCGTTCGTCCCTCATTCAATGACAAGAGGGTCGTGGGTCAAGAATTTCGTCAAAACCACAGGGACTCGAAGTTGCATGGGGCGAATCATTTCGTACTTAATGGTAACATAGGAAGGGGAAGGGGGCACTGTTTTGAGACCAAATTTGGAAAAAAACGCGTTTATAACGAAAGTCAACTTTGAAAATGGACCATGTTGTGTTTTAAATGAATAAATTCAGAAAATCCTAAACGTAATTGAGGTAGTTTTTCTCTTGTAACGATAATATTTTGAATTTATTGTTCCAATCGAACTTGACAGCAGCCGAGGGAACCTATTTCCGGTTTCTTTAGCAGTGAATATAAAGGTAAGTGTTTATTGGTCAATTAAAATGTAAACGCAACTGACATTTCCCGGGAAAACATCATTGAGTTAAGGCGGTCCAAAATAGAATAAACAACGCGATCGAAAATGGGCGCAATGTAATCATTGTCGGACAAGAAGGTACAGGGAAGTCATACCTACTTACACAAAATTTGATTTAAATATGTTGACCAATGAGCGCTTACAATTTATTAATTACAAAAGAAACTTGAAGAAGCCGGTCCCGGCTGTTGTCAAGCTCGATTGGAACATTAAACACTTGTTAGTCGTTTATAACAGTAAAAACAACACGGGAAACGACACGATTCTATATTTCTATTCATTTCAAATGTATATGAACCATTTATTGATCTTTTTTGCCGAAAATGCGATATTCATAAAAAAAGCCGAAAATAGTGTTCTCCCTTCCTATTTTTAATGCTACGATTAAGTACGAAATGATTTGCCCAATGCAACTTCGAGCCCTTGTGATCAATACAGAAAAAAGTGTTAATGTACATTGAAGTACATTGAAGTTGATTTTAAGGACAAAAACATAAAAATGAATGAAAATAATGCAAATGCAAGAAGATTCGACCCCAAGCAATTAAATTATTTAGCTCAAGACTTAGATTTTTATGTATAAATCATATATCTAATATAAAATAGATACCTTTCAAAATGCATCTCCGTCAATCTAGAAACATTTTTCAGTGGAGCACCCCACCCATTATACTGACATCACACTCATATATATATTTTAAGCAACCCCAGTTGAAAAATCCTGGATCCGGGCCTGTTATTCTTTCTAAATTATATTTTAATCATTAGGATGGGTATAGCCGCTAAAACATCAACTAAAACCGTGGTTCATATACTTGTAATTGGCTATACCGCAATTTTAAATCAGGTGTGATAATCTCACGCTGGTATAATCTATTCCATCTTTCTGTTAATCCGGAAGACACCCCCCCCCCACCCTCCACCAACTTAGAATTTGGTGTATTCTCCCTATTCAATCCCAAGAGTAATAAGAGTCGTGAAAAGGGTAATTATTCCCCAAAACAAGCCTATTTTCCCACCATTTGGGCTGAGCTATTACGAAAATAGTCTACATGTGTCAGACATAGATTAAAAATGATAATCATATAATCCTATCTGACCGCAGAGAATAGTATTATTTCTGGGACCTACATTAAAATAGCTATTGGTCGTTCTATGTATGAGTAAATTATTCGATTTCTTAATTGATGTTACACTTCTCTAACGTGGGTTTTGCCTTACGTATATTGGCCTGGAGACCTTCATTCATCTGCGGCAAGATCTTTGTCTAAACGGTCAGGTACTGTTTTTGTCACCTCCTCCAACCCATCAATCACATGCACCACCAACTTTTGGGTAATACTGTCACGTGACAGGGGACACCTGCGAATTTGGCACCTATCGATATCTCATAGCTTTAGTGTGCATGAAATTGTATACAGTTCCCTACTCTTAGTGGCCATTTTGAAAGGTAAATTCAATTATGAATTAAATAAGCAGAAGAAATTTCATTTTCTTAAGATTTCGCTATTTCGGCTCCAATAATTGAAAATATATACACAAAAATATAAAAATACATTCAAAAGCTATTGACATTCAAATTTTAGGATATTCCTAACATTTATAAATGCATACAAAAGGTAGTAAATGCATCGTAGGAAAAAAAATATGGGTTCATTTCTGTATATGATTAGAAAATGTATGAAAATCGTTGCACTAACGTCTGCATTTTAAATGGCTTAGGTAAAATATCCATGCTGTATTTTTTTTTTTTTTTTTTTTTTTTTTTTTTGATTCTGTTGAGAGGCCAAAATGTTACATGATTGTGGATGACATTGTGGATGAGAGATAGTTATGGAATGGTGATGAACATTTTTCTTAGAATTTCTGAAATAACAATTATTATTGCAGACAAGCTGAAAAAATATGCAATATTAGCTGTCCCCTGTTACATCAACTTCACACATTCCATCATATACACTGTGCACTGCCACAGCAACATCTATCTCATACACCGGCTCCAACTATTGAAAAATTGTGTCCAAAAATAAGTTAACGACAGTGTACCTAACCTAAGAGACACGATATTTTTTTTCAAAACAGAAAAGCAATAGCAATAGCAAGAGTGTCACAAATTTTAGAGTGGATATAGTAAAACTCCCACATCAGTTACTTCCCTTGTTACATACATAACAAGTTTTTTCAGCAAGTGGAGTGACGAGTAATTTTTTTACATATATTTTTTTTTTTACTTTTGATTTTAGATTCAAATATTTCATATCAGTTTACACTGATTTCATTTAAATAATATTCATAGTGATGAAAGAGGTAGATAATAAAAACCAAATAAGAATATTTCATACAAATAATGAGAGTATTCTTTAACTGCCACACCGGTTTACCTATCGTCATGGAAGTTACTTGATGGCAGTAGTTAAAGTAGCGTAGCGTGACGTAAACGATGTGAGGAATATGATAAATAATAAATATATTGAAAAAAATGAATATACTGGATTTTAAATTCTTTACATCTGCTCTATTACAAAAGCGTTGTGCCCCTCTGAGATATATTACTTGTTCAGTGCATAGACAAACTACACGTCTCATTAAAAAACATTTTATAATATGTCATGTTGTCTTTTTTTCTAATATGTTTTTGTAGAATATTTAAATAACACATTTTTTCCGTTTCCATCACCAAAATGTATCTGTCTGTGCTAACAACGTAGTTTCTTCGCATGACATTAGAGAGAACGTCTTGCCATACTTGTCAATTATACTGTCATTAATTAATCTTCAAGTAGAGTCCAATTGTCTGTTCTCTCTCACATTCTGACAAGCAGGTGAGCTCATCCTAATGTATTAAAGATACTGAAACCATGGAAATTCGGTGCGAAGTCTCTCACGCAAACTGCTTTCTAGAACAGTCTGTGGCGTCTGGTCCTTTACTTTTATATTATTTTGTAACATTATATGTTTATAGGAAGAATCCCCCTAAAAGGGTAACCCATATAAAGAGAACTATTCTAAACATAAACTAAAATTCATTCGTAGCTGGTGTTTATGAAACAATTTTTGGAGAAAAATTTCTCTCATATTTGGATATTGACCTAGTGATCGAGACAGAACCATGTAGCAAAAATATCTAAACGTGACTGACAACTTTCAAATCTAAATATGAGCATTATGTTTGGTATTTCCGGACCTAACTCCAGAAATCATTTTCAACCATTTAAATACATGGTTAAGAATATTTTTTAATAGCTTGTAGACCTTACTTGAAGTTTCAAAAATATCATTTACTATCAAAAAAAAGTGCATACCCCTACTTTTTTTTTTAAATGGTGATTATAAGTGTGAACGACAATATATCAGGTTTTTATAACGAGGCACCGTCGAGAGAAATTTAGTATAAACCGTATAAATATTCCCAATCTACGTTGTTGTTGTATTGGGGTTTACCGTCGCTGCGATAGTAGTTCAATCATATAGCGACGTCCAGCTGATTACAGGTGGAGGAAGACCCCGAGTACACAGAGGTACCCGGGTAGAACCACCGACCTACCGCATGCCAGCTGAAAGGCTTCCTCACATGAAAAATCCGAAGTCCCTACCGGGATTCGAACCCACAGCGGTGAGGGGCTGAGAGATTTGTAGTCCACGACTGTAACCGCTCGGCCACGGCGGCCCCCCTACCCCCCACCCCTCAATCTACGTAAGATAAACAAAAATAACAACAACGAAAGTATGCTCCGTCCTTCCATGTCGTTACCACAGAAACCAGTTGTAAACCAATTGTAGTACCAAAAGTTCCACATATGAGTGTGACGCCCTATCAGTAATCAAGATGCCCATGGGCATGGCGGTAACATACCGTTACTGTCAGATCTACACCAACTGCAGTTCGATACTATAATTTTGATCGATGATAATTGATTAGACGATCAAGACTGGATCACTGGTATAGTGAAATTCAATCTTAATTAACAAAAAATACCAGACACTTTATCAGACTTGTATATTAAATGGCAGCTCACGCTGTTGTGAGCATCATTCCTTAAAAAAATTTTATTTCCTTTTTACTTAATTAAACAACGAGTTGATAAATACGTCCATTTGTTTATTTATTTATATTCTGCATTCGATACATCAATTTCACACAAAAAAGAATAAACGGATATATAGAAGATTAGTAAGTCAAAATCATGCTACCTGTATATTCATTTAAATATGTGAGTTTGTAAATATAGGAGCTAGAAATTTTATAGTTGTTTTAGTCACATAGTATGCATCAGTTAATAGTAACTATAGTATGAAGAGGGGATGGAAGAAAATTGTTGAATATTAATTGGACACATTGATATTTTATAATCCTATTTTTGTGTAGATTAAGTCAAGTTTGCATTATAACGATCAGTTTGTTTGTTTTTTTGTTTTTTATATTTTTTTATTATTTTTTTTATGTAAGGGCGACTACAATCAGCTCCTAACATCACTCCTCTATGTTACGCTGCATTAGGATAGTGTAGTGAAGCGTCATTAAGGAGCTGATTTTAATCAAATTGGTGCGATCATATCTAAAATGGTAAAAAAAACTTTTCATTCTTGCTTAAGTGAAATATTTCTGCAGAGAGCAAAATGATATAAACTTATTTTGAAACTTAAAATTGACGTCATTACTTTATGGGCGTTTGAGCGATATTTTTTTTTCTAACGAACAGCTTTTTCTAAAAAATTGCATATAAAAACTTTAGACTTTAGCTAAAAGATATATGAAATAAAAATAGGGGGTCACCATGCTTGTTTTAGAGATCAAGCTTATGGCAGAGCATCACTTTTTGCTTATATTTGTTGAAAAAACTTAACATTAAAAAAAATAAGAACGATTTCTGTAACAGCATATTAAAATGATATTAACTGTGAATTTGTATATATATTTTTCTAAATAAAAAAAAATCAACTGGCAGATTTTCTTTATTTTTTCAGAGTCAATTTTCTGATATAAATTCTTTATGAAAATGTAAAAAAATACATACCTTACCAAATTTGTTTTTTTAACTAAAACTGCTTTATTATTGAAATTTTAGCCATATTTGCATTAAAACTCTAAAATGTGACTTTTTGTTCCTTCAAAAATTTGGCAAATATACTTTAGATGATATTCTTATTAGATGAATCTTAAAATTTAGGCTTTCTTCTATCATTCAAGGAATACGCTCGGCTGATAACAACTAGGTTTTAATTGAAAGATATTGATGTAAATAAACCAATTTAATTATTCATTTCATTGAATCAATCGTAATAAGAAAGAAATTGCAAGTTAAAGACGTCTATTTACACCAATTTGCTCCGAGACATGGGCGCAGACATTGTTTACGTCTCGTGGTCTCGCGAGACTTTTTTTCAACAATCGTGACGTCACAGACACACTTCCGGTTGCGTACATACATTGAAATATAGAAGGGAATTACGTGTGTTGTGGAGAAATTGTTTGAAAAATGTTTATTATTTGAATATGATGAAAATATATTATTAAAAGATTAAACTATGATCATTTTATTGTTTTCTTACTCGTGAGTGAGAGAGTCTGGAGCCCTCGTCCTATGACCTTTGTATGCCAGAATGGTAATGAATGCAACTTCTAAAACAGAATCATTCAGAACTAAGGTGTGAAAGTCCGTATGGTTCGTAATGCACGTAAGTTCATCTAAATGTCCAACAACCAAGTCACTCGATTTGCAACATACATTTTCCTTATTGGATGGCATCATAACACAGTTATCACACAGACAAAAGTCCTCAGCACATAAATATTCCTCCTCCCGTACGTCACTGTCTTGAAGCAGTTGCAGCTCTTCCTCAGTATATTCGGGCTCAAAGGCGTAAAATAGCATAATATAGATTATTATAATATAAAACGTGGATTCAACACTTTTCTTTCATATTTATATAATGCATTTAGTATGTTTGTGGTGATGATTATACTCTACATGTCCGTTTCAGTAAAACGTGCACATCAATTGTCTGTTGACATGGTGACTCGGTCGCACGCTTCGTTTTATGGCCGTGTTTTATGGCCCTGAGGTGCGGTTTTATATGACGCTTATTCTGTTACAAAGGCTTGCCAGTGATTTCTTATCCAATTATTTTAACACCACACAACTTTTCAATAACCGCAGTTGCAAGCATTTCACGGTAAAAATGACAAAGATGTATTATAGAAATAAAAAATATCGCGGAGCAAATTGGTTTAAATAGACGTCTTTAACTTACAATTTCTTTCTTATTACGATTGATTCAATGAAATGAGAAATTTAATTGGTTTATTTACATCAATATCTTTCAATTGAAACCTAGTTGTAATCAGCCGAGCGTATTCCTTTAATGCTTTTATCACAACCCCTATTAATCGCACTCATCGATCGGGATATGGTTCAATGGGTATTTGTGACGTCACAGAAAGGTAAACATGAACAAAGATGGCGGCGGCCATAACCGATCGAAATCACAAACTTTAAACAGCTATATCTTCACAAATATAGCGTGTATAAAAATGAAAGTCATGTCAAAGTGATCTACACTAAAAGGTTTGTTGATAGTTAAATTTTCATTTCAGCCGAGCGTATTCCTTTCAACTTAAAATAAATGAGAAATTTAAAAAAAAATACCAAATTCAAAATCAGCCGTAACCCGCTTAAACGTCCTTAAATGACGTCATCGTATTTTCGATATATATCAAAATGTCTTTTATTGACGCCGCGTGGAAACGCGACGTCAGTATGGAATAGACTTTTTTTTTTCTTTTCCAATGGAGCCGCATAATCGAAAAAGGGAGCAACCACCGTTATTATTGTAAAATATAACCATGTAAGATGTTTGAAAAAAACATTTTATGCATCAATTACTTGTATTAACTGGTGTAAAAATATCAAGATTCAAAATACGCAAGTCTTCTGTTGTTATCGAAAGGAAATTCGACACATTTAATGGAAATCTGATAAATTCTCCCTAAATTCGTAGGCCACGGTTTCAAAAAAAAAAAAAAAAAAAAAAAAAAAACTTAATAGACCTCGCAAGCAGCCTGATTCATTTAAGCTCAGAAAATATTTTTTTGGAAGATGTTTTGTAACCATAAAGTACTCAGATTTTAAGATACATAACGTCAACGGCGGCCCAAGGCCCAATCTGCGGTCCCACTATGAATGCTTTAAATGGGTGAATTCAACTGAAGATTGTAGCATATGTTGTAAAGTCTTGTAAATATATATTTAATTTTATACGTATCATCAATACAAAAAGAATTCCATACACCTACGTCACGCCAACTATCGGGAAGATTTTAAATTCCGGGACCTGTACCTAAATCCCGTACCGAATGAAAACTTATCTGTGCTAATTTGTTTCGTTATCATCGTCCTTGTTGTTGCTGCTGCTGATGATTTTTATATTTTACAATGACATTAACACCGCCTTAGCAGCTTACTGCCTGGAAAGGTCATGCATCTTGCAGATCCTAACTCTTCCAATAATTATATAAGAAATAGGAATGTATCGTTTGATCCATAAATTTGTTAATTTATTGCATCTCAAATCATCATCATAAACTATGTCTACTATAATTAAAGTATTTTTCTGCACTTTTGTTTTCTATATTTCTGAATAATTTAATAAAATGATTTTTTCATCGGCCATGTTCTCGATAATTTTAAAGATTTTTTGTAGATTTAATAGATAAAAATGTTTGAAAAAAAACACATTTTTGGAAATTAAACCGAAGACACTCTTGATTTACATGGACTTTTTAGAACACATTTTAGAAATCTCTGAAACAAACGGCCTACAGCTGAGGATATTTGTCAAAATGACATGTTTCATTGCCTAGTGGAAATATTAGATCTGCTGTTTGTAAATGATGCATGCACGTGTTATTAAAACATTCTGAAATGGCTTTGCTTTAATTAAATCGTGCTTCAAAAACATGCGCGGCGTTTCAAAACGAGACAGGACAGAAATGTATAAATGAATAAATAAAGTCCTGGAATTAATATCAAGAAGACAGTACGTGTGATAAATTGATTTAGACTAATGCTTTGACATAAAATCAACGTCATGAATTCGTATTGCCTTTATTCATGAAATAAACAAGAAAATATTAAAATAAAATATGTTTTAATGTTATACTAATTATAATCCCTCTCATATTTTCTTACCAGGCTTTCTGTTCACAAATAAATTAGAATAAGATAACAATAAAATGGCTGGGAAAAAACATCGTAAGCAGCTGAATTAGAACTCATGATCCCTGCTCGCTTCCCCATTGAACTAACGCGCCAATTTATGACAATACTATACAGTTCTACTGAATTAACTATCTACAATATCATAAGCATTATACGGTCACATATAAGTAAGGTAAACATAACATATTATTTATCCTACACATCATATAACAAACAACAAAACCATGTTTTATTGCACGCACATATATATTCAGTGATAGGTAAGTCGCAACCAACATGTACAATGTCTAAACATCACTTAGATACAAATATATACTAACTGGCCCCCGGTCAATACCCTGACACAGTATCATAGAAAGAAATCGCTCCCTGAAATTGTCTCCCTCCCAACTTTACGTTCATCTGCATACCGTTTCGGACATGCGTTAACGGAAGTTAGGCCCATCAATATTTGAGATATCAATTCATACTCATGACATTATAACAGTAATTTGATTGCATATATCACTGAATACCACCCAGAAAACATATACGTTTTATTAGGATATATATTTTTCATTCTTTTATTGAATATTATGATGATAATGATTTAAAGCAATGTCCTCTTTAAATTTGATTGCAGTTTATCATTCATGTTCACTTAAGGATCCATTCCTATGATCCCTTTTGCCTGAACAAATAAACAGTAATACTGAGACCTAAATAACTGTTGTTTGTTTGTTTTTGTTTTGTTATTTTTTCATTCGTGGGTCTGTTTAATGATGATAACAACTAACTGGCTGATATCAATAAGTATCCTCTACTCCGAGAGAAAATATCTATTCAAAATAGTATACACGTGATACAAACATTCTATTTAAATCAATGAATGTTTTTTACTTACAAGACCATTAGACCATTCCGGCGTCCAGAGTAGGTAGTATTTCAGGCGTTCCTCTTCCACAGATCTAGTCTGGTACCCGTCTTACTAATAATTAGTTAACTTATATCACTGTAGAGGGGAAGGGTACTCCAGACGTTTCACCCATCATGCATCGATCGTTAATGGGATTAGCTAACGAAGACCCTTGCAATTGTTTCCTCCGGAGCTACCACTCACATAGATCTAGTGACGGACTATAGTTTAGATGCTGCAATGGAAATGACTACGAAATTGATACATTTTGTGAAAATTAAAAGAGAATGACTTGGATTATTTTATATACAAAATGATTACACCGCCAAAGGTCAGCACAAAAGGTAATGTATTGTTGTTTTGTGAAAATAGTTGTAAACAGTTCACGTTTATAAAATTTAATCAAATATATTTTAATTGATTAAGCTAAGCTTTGGATTAAAACGATGTTAAAATGTCATAAATATTTAGTGTAATTTTCTTTTGCTGTCATAAAGAACAATTTTGCTGAACTTTTCAATGTTTTTGTCTTTTTCATTTATACTTTTTCGTCCTATATTTAATTTCACATTTAATGTTTTTTTTCTTTCTCGTAGAGAATTGAACACAATGACATTGACCCGTGCATATTTCAGTAATTTTAATTGGTCGCTTTTCTTTAAACAATCACATATCTCAGCCCCCTTTTGCCACACAATATGTCTTTGATCTAATTAGAAAAAAATCCAATTCAAGTATTCCAAAAAATAAGTTACACGAGTCTCCATCGTACTACAAAGTTCGAAATGTATTTTATGTATTTAAGAGAATAATGATACGACACATATAAGAAAGGTTTAGAATACTGTACCTGTTATTTCAAACGTACGAGGGATTCTGGACTTTGAAACGGGCTTGAACGACTAAAATAACCCAAAAATACCATATTCCATCATACAAATAGGATATTTGTATATCATATTGTAAGATCACAATTTATTTTACCGCCTCTCATAGTGCTTTTTTAGTTTTATTTTTTAAAACAAATGTTTTATTACCAAGAGTGAAACGAAATACGATCTACGTAAAATATGATTTTTTTTCTTCAATTTAAACTAATCATTATATATATATATTTCGTTTTCTTCATCTCGTATCTTTGAAGTTTACCATACTTATCTATGATGTCATTTTATTAACTTGACGTCATTTCATTCCTGCTTAGTCGATGAAAAGCCACTATAAGATTGACATATATAAAAGAAACTTTTATTCCACCTTTTCAGTGCAAATATTTATAACATAAGAGATAGCAAGGTGACACGGTTTCTTGTGTGCCTATTTTAAGGTAACTTTGCGTTTATTTAGCCGGATTTAAATAATAATAATAATGACGTCAAATCGATAAAAAAAATGATATGACATACTAAAATTGGGGCTTCCCATGAGATATAGATAGGTAAAACAGAAGAAACATGAATCTATGTTAGTGTAATATAAACAATGTAGAACATTTCTTGGTCCCACTTGAGGCGTTTTTCTTAAAGTTGAGGTCAAAGAAAATAACAATATTCCGCCAATCCTGAAAATATTGTTTTTTATAACCTCACATGATAAATATCTGTAAATATCCTAATATCTTCATGGAAATGCTAACATGTATTTTATCTAATGATGAAGGATGTCGGTTTAGAAAAATATAATAGTTACAGAGGCACGAAATACCTATATTTGGCTCGAAACTATTTGTTTAGTCAAATTATATATTCGAACATGTTATGCACATCTCTTGAGGACAGACACTTGTCACAAAAAGCCTTGTTTGATTGTGAAAAGTCGCTTGTGTTCAGGCTAATACATTTGTATCTCAAGGAAAACCAAGTTTTATAAAGGCTACTCATTTGTTTATTTGTATAACGCATTTGCTGCTTGTAAATCAAAATTTTCTCCCATGTTCAGCATACGAAGATAGGGATTTCCCTCATGGAACAAAACTCTATCTTCCATGTCACGTGATCAGCTTTCTTCCATGTCACGTAAATAAACAATGATGTAAGTTATACATTTTATCAAGATACAAAACTAACTTGTTTTAATTCATGTGAATAGATATATGTTTGAAAATATTATATATCTAGTTAGTTATCCCTTTATTATCATTTACTACTACGAATGTGAAATAAGGCTTGATATTTGGGGGGACTATTATGTACCGTCAAGGACAGTGGTATTTTTAACTAAGTTATTTAAGCAAATGGTAATTCCCAGTTGAAAGAACATCAGATTTTAGGTACTTGCGTATGTGCTTTAAAATGCCGATTTCTTTCATGTTGTTATTGTTTTAATTTGTTAAGCAGCAAGAAAAAAAATGCAAAAAAAGGTGCAAAAAATGGAAGCGCGATATGTTTATTAAATCGAAGCTGACGGTCTGTGGCAAGTAATAATCGTTCATGGGAGAAAAAAATATACATCATCCGTAAATTCATGAAGGAGAGGGATATCTTACCCTCGGCGCAGGAACTCGGCAGAGCCTCGTTCCTGCCTGAAATTTCTGTCCCTCGGGTAAGATTTCCCTATCCTACATGTATACTCATGGTGGATCCTTATAGTCTTTGAAAAATATACTTCAAGGGGAACCTTCTTCTTTTTTCTTTTATTGATATGGCTGGTAATCATTTTCTGATTATCATTTGCAATGTTTTTTCCACATGAGTATTAAGCTTAATTAATATACGAATTCAACAATTTTGATACAAATTGTTCATTTGTTTTCACTTTTACTTTGTCACAACCATTTTGGAACTCAAATAAAAGACAGTCTTGAGGTCTGAAACTAGTGTCGGACAAGGAAAATGCATACATTAATTAAATCATAAATAGTAAAATTATTTAATATAAATTCTATTCCAGATCCTGGTCTGCAGCATACATAAGTGAAAATGAAGAAAAATACTTCAAATATCGGGGAGTTCCTCAATGTAGGAGATTACATATGTCTCTATTCTGTAGAGACAGAGGGCTATATGTACGGCCTTCAATCAAGGTACGTGTTTCATCAGTTAACAAGCATGCGGATGAAATTAATTAGTCTGAATCAAGGCTATTTCAAGACACTCAGCCACCGTTTCAAACGATCAAGAGTTAGCTGCAATATAAACTCGTATGATCAACTTTTCGGAGCATCGAAAAACGATGATTGAACTTATTAACGATAAAATGGCTGACGGCTTATGGCAGTTGTCAGGTATCACAGGTCTAACTGTTTGTTGTTCCGTTTCAGTTCAGTTCACAGTCAGGTGTACGTGTACCGGAAACAGGACAAGGACAAACCTTCCAATATACCATGTGCACAAGGTATGGGATCTTCCATCACTTAAAAATGAATTTGGACCGGAAATTCCAACCAAAGAATAGGATAATAGTAAAAGTTAAAAATATGAACAAAATAATGCATGCAATACATGTCAGCCATACACTAAGCTACTTATATCAAGCAGATGCAGTTTAAATTAAAAAAAAGAAAATGGCACAACCATTTTCCTCCTCATTTTGAAATTCATTTACTTTCAATCAGTAGATGTATATGATAGAATAGCAGCAATACAAAGTTATTTCTAAATATAAATTAAATTAATGAATAAATAATCATATTATATACCATAAGAGATAAGTGTCATCAGTGTGTCACAGTGTCACTGTAATAAAAGTTTTCTACTTTAATAAGTGAGAGAGGGAATATGGATGTCATATGGATGTAAATGAAACTTGAAAAAAGACGTACGTAAGGGTAGCATAAAAGAATAGAACATCTTTTGATTTATTTAAATCGAGTTTTATTGTACTCATGGTCATAGAAAATAAATGTTTTTTTCTATGACCGCACCTGTACGGAATGGAGATCTTACACGTCAAAAAAAAGAAATATAAAAAATATATAGTCTTTATCGTATAAATATCACATGCAAGCAGGGAAAAAACTGCATAAATCTTTAGAGTTTGGTTGACATTTCATTTATTATACAGAACAAAAAAACTCACTGAATTATGACCTTTGGCAACAATTCATCGGTGGTCTTGATGATTAACATATAAAGCCATATAATGGCATATATTTTAATCAGATGAATTATTAAGCTTTCGACAGTGCGTGAAGTTAGCAATAACAATATTACCCGGTAACATCTCGAATTGCATGTATATCACTATTTTTTTTTACTATTATCATAACACGAGAAAGCCACATATTGTAAAATAAACATCTTATTTTCATAAAAACGCACATAACCATTTAATTTACTTGTAAATGTACATGTTGTTGTTGTTGTTGTTGTTGTTGTATTGGGGTTTACCGTCACTGCGATAGTTGTAAATGTACATATTGTACCTACTTTTGAAAGAAAAAAAAATCAAATAATAAACACATACAAATCCAACAGACATGAATTCACGAAGTATATCGAAAGCTCTTTTTTTTAAATAGATTTAATGAAAAGCGTAACAATTTCTCTTCCCAGCATGTGTTTTCCAAGTCTGCATCCAGAACCGTTACAAACTGAACAAGAAATACCGGAAGTATGTAGCCCAAGCGACATCACGGGGTAAATCTTTTTGACGAAGATGGACAATTAGGACAGCATAAGGTAAAACTTTTTTTCAAATATGTTTTTATTAATAAAATAAAAAAGCACAATTAGATTAGATGTTATTTCCCTCGCCGCGGTAATCTGATTTGTTACATTTTAGAACATGAATAATCAAAAGTAAATGGCACATTGTTCAAACAACAAACAACACGTATATTTTAAAAAGAAAGTGTGCACACTGTTGTTTTTGTTGTTGGTGGTGGTGTTTTTGTTGTTGTTGTTTTTTTGTTGTCGTTGTTTTTTGTTTGTTTTTTGTTTTTGTTTTTTGTTTTTGTTTTGTTTTGTTTTTGGGGGTTTTTTTTGTGGGTTATAATGTACTGTAACAAACACGGCCCGGCCCGGAGTCGACTCTTTGGCTCAGTGGTTAGAGCATTGGGCTATCACGCCGGCGGACCGGGTTCGGTTCCGGGCCGGGCCATATTTGTTACATTTGGTGTCAGAAGTGGGATAATGTCAACTGCCATACCGGAGTTGCCTTACCCACGTGTTTCCCAGGCCAAGTCTCGGGTCGAGACTTCTCGGAGGGGGAAGTAATGTGACGACGCGTCGTCACGGGTACAGATACAATCTCTGACAACAGCGTCAGGGAGTCGACTCTTTGGCTCAGTGGTTAGAGCATTGGGTTATCACGTCGGCGGACCGGGTTCGATTTTTTCTTTTGATTCTTACTTCCTTTGTATAAATTTGAAGCAATCTTCAAAAATATCAGTACTGTTGATTTCAAGAATCCTACCCTATGCACATTGACAAAATTAAGAAAAATTGATACAAATTTACTGCAGGTGGAGGCAAATGTGGCGTATTACCACATCTATTTTGTTTTCCGGGCTCCTGCACATTTTGTTTATGTGAGGAAACTGCAATTGGCTTGCAGATGCTATTTTGACCACTTTAACATTAACAAATATGTTGAAGAATTGGCTCTATATAGATACAGTCTATTAAAAAAAACTATTGCAGCTTGCGGCTGAAGCTGAGGATGCAGACAATGCCCAAGAACAAAGACGTCAGATGGGAAAATATTTGCGATACGGAGAAACTATACAGGCAAGTAAACAGTTAGCAATACGAGTGTAAGCCGTCTAGAGCTAACAAAAACCTAAGATATGAGGATCTTATGAATCTTTCATCACATCAGCGCACATGTTATAATGTCACATATCTATTTAAACTTTAAACATAACATAAATATAAGTATTCTATAATGTTTCCATACGTGTTGTACCTTTTTAGCACTACGTTGTTTTCATTGCTCGCATCTATTTGGATCTATTTGTAATAAAGGTGAAAATTAGGTGTTTTTCTATCCAGGCTTGATAGATTTATCATTCTATTGCTCTACAGCTATTAACAGAGTTTTTTTCAACGTCTCACCAGCAGTATTTCAGTCTTTTGGAGTATTTGTCTTCTTATCATATAAAATGTTGCTTCACTGCGGTTTCATGCGGTAGAACGATCAATCACATAATCGAAATGACAAGTAGTATATTATTTTCACACCCATACTGTATTCTTGCTATACTTTAGGGAAAATATTTTTTCCTATTATATTCTGTTTAATACCAACACTATTTCAACGACATTATGTCGCAGGTTTGAGGATCGAGCCTAACTCCTCCGCTTTCGAGACTGGTGTTTTTCAGACAGCGAGCCCGGTGATAATCAGAATATAATATCCATATCTATACATGATTATAGGGTTTCACAGAAAAAAATCATTTTTTTCTTTTTCAGTTGCGTCATGTATTCACAAACAAATACATCCACATGTGCACCTCGCAAACTTCCCAGATAGACAAGAATAATATGATGGTGAGTGTTTATATCATCAATATCGTCATCAGCAAACTTGCATACATATGTATGTGTGTGTGTGTGTGTGTGTGGTAAAGACGCATTGGTCAAGTTTACATTATGAATATAAACAAAAACACAATGATGCGAAGTCTTTTTGTCTATTATTAGCCACTTTGTATTGCAAAGAAAAATTATAATTTCCAGGTGATGCTACAAGAATTCAACGCCAAGAATGCCCAGTTTCGTCTCCTTCCCCAGTACAAGGTCAAGTCAGAGGGAGAAGTGGTTCGTACCTTACCTATACTTTTAACTCTTCAATTCATGAATATTCATGTACGAATTAATGACATTATGAATATCAATTAACTGAACTTTAAATGGTATATGAAATAATGGACTTTTCTTAGCTCTGGTGACTGTGTAGAATCTGTATTACAATATTGTATAAGTAAATGTGTCAAAATGAATTTATACGTAGTAAAGGGTTAAAAAAAATAACTCTAATCTTTTTTGCTCTTTGTTTTAGGTCCAGATCTACGATCAGATCATATTTGAGAGTATCAAGTCACCCGGCCATTATCTTCATGCCAGCGCGGGGTTCCAGATTGATCACTTCACATTTGGGTACACTTACTTCCCTTTCAAACCTACTTTAAATCATCATTAGTAGCATCAAAATTAAGAACAATAGCTTAACAATTTAAATTGATATTACTTCACTTTCTATGATTATGACGATGATGATGATGTGGATGTTGATGTTTTTCACGACGACGATGATGACGTTCGTGTTAAAGATGCTCATGTATATGATAATGAAGATTAATCAATCAATACAGTTATTATTAATCCTGAAATTTATACATTAGTTTGCATATATCGTCATATTACAATAAAATCATTAACATTTTACTTTTTCATATCAAAAGTGCATAATGAATGATCCTATAGGCTTTGCTTATTATGTACGTCATTGTTGAGTATTTGTCATGATTCACATAATATATCTTCTAAAGTTTTGAATTAAAGTATATATATATATATGGCTTGACTTTTTTTTTCAGATCAGAGATTAATCTTGGTGTTGAAAGATGGGTCCAAACAAACGATATTTTTTGGGTTATAACTTGAATTCCTAACTAAACGCCTTTATTCCCAACTTATTTCGGATTAACTTATGCAGTTCCTATATTTCTTAACTTTACATTACATTCCATCGATATGCTATTTGTTCAATATTTCTTATGCTTTTCCTTATAAGTAATACAAGCATATCACTTGCTTGATTTATATATATATAATTTGAAAAAAATGTAATAAAAATAAATACTTTTGTACTATAATTGTTAATCAATTTATAAGCGTATAAATAAAAAATAAACGCGCTTCAAAAGTATCGCTTTTTTTCTTCTTTTTTTTGCTTACACTATACTCCATCAAACATTTTTTTAAAAGTATTTTGTCTTTCTTTCTTTTCTTTCTTGATTTACTTTTTCAAAAAAAATGATTGCCCAAGTTATATAAGGACACGTATATACATATGAAATTATAGTTCCATATGTTTATCCTTTAAGTCAATGTTTCTGCATTTCAAGACAATCCAAGTATAACTACATTTGTTCGCGAATCAATTTTGTGGTATCTTCGAGATAAAATATGTACTCATTGTTGACCTGAAATGTGGATTGATGTAAAGTATTAACATATGTCTGTGACCAGGGAGGCAGCGTGATCCGGTTGTTCCACAAGGAGCTGGAGGCGTTTATGGTTGCCGAGGGATTGTTTGACGATGTAGTGACTGAGGACGGTAAGTTCAAACTATTTTTGCTTAGCATTTTAGGTCTGACCTAAATAAAACCGCCGAAGTGCATAAAAAAACTTCCAGATTATGAGATACAACAGCAGCACAACCACTAAATATGCCTCCTGGCGTTTTAAATTTTATACAGTCTTACATAAGACCTTTCTTGCTATATGGCTCCGACACATGGACCACACTCAGGAAACTGCAGCGAAAAGTTGATGTAAAGTTGACGGGTTGACGGAACTTAAAACAAAACAACAATAAGCAAAAATGATGAACAATTCCTTTTTCCAATCAATTTATTAAATTGTAATGTTTCAATGTTGTTGTTGTTGTATCACATTCGTTAAACCTTAGACCACTATTCCATTTCATTAAGGATTAAGGATATCATTAGGATCAATGAATTCCTTGACCGTGTTTACAGCTTTATCTGAGATACGTTTCGACTTTAATTGTAGTTCACTTCCGTATCCGGGTGATGGATCAGCACAGACCGCGGACGCTGTCACCACCAACTTCCGGGAATACGTTTTGGGCGATAGAGGCAGAGAACTGGATTTTCAACGGTTAGTTGTTTTAAATTTAAGAATCAATTCAGATTGAGCTGGCTCTAATCCCCTCATTATTATTATGTCCCCGTTACTTTACCCTTTGCCTCTTTTATATTTGTTCTGTGAGGACGCCTACTCACTTTTTATTTTATCGTGTGTGTGTGTGTGTGTGTGTGTGTGTGTGTGTGTGTGTGTGTGAAATGATAAATTAAGTGTTTTATTCTCTGTAAAAACGGCTACTTAGATCGAAACCATTTATTTGCATATTTGATGTGTTCGACATTAAGATACCATTTTCTCTTTTTTCTTTCTCAGGCGAAGTTATCCAATGGGAACAACAAATTCGATTACGTCACATGACGACCCGGAAGTATTTGTGTATTGATGCAACACGGGAAATTGGTTTTGCAGATGACAATGAAGACCCACGGACCGTCTTTCGTCTCCATTCCGTCATCAACGTACGGTCTATCTATCTATCTATCTATCTATCTAATGGCCGACCGATCGACCGACCATTGTAGTAATCTTGGAATGTTTTATAGGGATGTAGAAACTGGAAACAGAAAAAGAAGAAAAAAAGAAATAGATCTAGTATATGACCCTTGCTCTTATGTTGTACACGTGCAATAATTGTTTGCTATGTGTTCTTTTCTTCGGGATAACACAATAAATCAACTATCAGACATTGAAGAAAAAACACTGAATGATGGAACACCAGTCTAGGCTCCTGAATGATTCTATTTCTCCAGTGCGATGTGCACGTTTAATTATTTAAAATGCTTGTAAAAGATCAAATAATAATGTTTTATTGTTTTATATCTGAAAAAGTGACATGGCGCTGGTCCAGTGATAGCATATATAGCGAAGGTTGTGAGTTCGAACTCGATCCATTAAGGCAAGGATATTTTATAGTCCCGAGGCAAAATGCAGTAGTCCAACTTAAGAACCGTCAAGATTAGTATAAGTTGAAGTGACTTGTTTCCCAGTTGATGTTTAATGAAATAAGTAAACTAAATGATATACTTCATTGGAAAGAATAGCGTATACATGTAGTTCAAGTAGAGTATAAACAATTGAAATGATACCGTCCTCTTTCTCAAATTTAAACACATGTAATCCTGATCTTAAAGAAGTGTTCCTTTGATGTTTTGTTAATTGAATATGAAGAGGATTTATGTACATAACGTATTTTAATTTACGCGTGAATATCGTATGTGATATGTTCTAGTATATTCTTTGACAACACGTGATGGAAAATACATATATGGAATCCTTTGGCTTTTTTTTCACATTTTTTCACTCTTTACTTCTCTTATGTCTTCGGGATTCCGCATGGAAGCATCAATTATAAATAAACGCCATTTATAGCTGGCTTGTAAACGCAATGTTACCTTGAAATAGTATCAAAGTAAACGTTCACCATAAATTGTAACATATTGTCTCTATAGCGTGTGATTCGATTTATCATTTATGATTATTTCTATTCACCCAAAGCATCGGATTAAGTAAGGAAATAAGTCAAAGAATAGCAAGATAGCAAGGAACTTTGATGATTTCAATACATATAATACAACTTCTGGTGGAGGCAAACACATAATTGTGTTGCCCTGAAGAAACATTCCATTTAATTTGTATATATTAAAATGGTGATGCATTTTAATGTTAACTATCTTTTCTAGACAATTTGATAACTCTGAAACAGCCTTGTTATTAATTTGAAACAAAAGAAAGAAATTTTATCTGTTATTTGCTGAATATAGACACAATGTTCTGCAGGAGGTTACACCTTGTAAGATATTATATCTTATTTTTATTATTATTATTTCAGGAGAGAGACGAAATTCGCTTCGAGAGTTATTGCCGAATTGAACATGTTCTCACCGGATACTGGCTTCACGCATTAAAAGGTTAGTCATCCATACTTCACTCCATCGGTCCTGGTAGCCGTGTGTTAAAATGGTCCGAGAGGTTGTAGTTTCGATCTCTGGACAAAACATGCCAAAAATTTATACGGAGTGGCGAACTTCCAGATACAATGGCAGGTGTTTTTATTTTAAAAAAATCAGCAGAGATTTGGAAACCATATAAGTAATTTACAATTTCATAAACTTTGGGATTTAAATATGTTTTTGGTTTGTCTCTTGCAAACTATAATATAATAAGTGTAAGTTGTGAGAAAACTCGTTTCCCAGTCCACCTTAAAAAGTAAGGTTAAACTTACGTTTAAAAACGTTCATAACAAAATTACAGATGAGGATTATATTCGACGGAACTTCCGGAATGCTGATAACGTTAACGACCAGACAATGCGGGGACTGCAGTCGGACAGTGCCCAAGTCCGCCAGGTACGTATAACTTATAAACTTGTTTGTAAACAACATTGTTTTCTAACAAGTTTTTGGCGACAATCAACTAATTACACAGGCGGAGGGAGACCCAAAGTGCATAGAGGCACCCAGATAGAATTATCGACCTTCCATATGTCTGATGCAAATGTTTCTTTTTAATCATTTTAATAAGTAAGTTGTTTTCTAAGTTTGATAGAGGAATGTTCGTTTTCTCCATGTTTACTATCTTTTTGAGTCAAAATTATGACTGTACCCTACATGCATGTACATGTACATCCAAATTATATTTTACCAACTTGCAAACCATGGCAAACAAAATAAAGAAATGTCATTTACTCCATTTCTAGGAATTACTCAAGTGATCGACACCAAAACCTTTTAGCCCCCATATACTTTTTTCTCTTATGGTAAAAACTTTAAAAGGCCCTCATACCTTACATATATTTCACGAAATTTCAACTTTTTTGTCTTGAAACCCGATAGCACGAGACACAAAATGCTGTTTTTTAATTCCCACTATGAGAAATGACACAAAACAGCTTTCATACCTCCAGGCGATATTTTTCCGTGTAGTTACAGTGATAATGAAGGAACATTGATAATTTAAGACAAGAGTATTTTTTTTCTATTATTTGTATCAACAACAGCGAAATTCGTCATTCGCCAGAAATAATCGCCGAATAAAAGCATGGCTAGTGATCGGCATTGTTCTAAGAACGTAATCATGCAGAGAAAAGATGGATCTTGGGTTGTAATTTCTGTTGTGAATTAATTTACGCCTTAATTGTCTGATTTTTAATTTAACAAATATGATAGAAATGGTATTTGAATTCTGATCTTAATATTTTTCTCTACCTTCTAGGAAACAAACATCGCCGCAAATGCAACTATTATGATATTATTATCAGTACTGTTATCAGTAGCAGTAGTAGTAGTAATAGTAATTTATTATCCAGTGATAAAGAATAATTCTATTTATATAAAAGCGTCTGTTGTACGTTAGAAACTGGAATCCTATTTTAGTATTTTACCATATTTTGCATGTTTATTGAATATTAATACATATTTAAAAGGATGACGTTCACTTGCTTAAATCTTTTATCGTGGAGAGAGAGAGAGATTGAAAAACAATGGGACCGATCATGCGTTACTATGTATGCAATGAACTTAGATAAAACATTTCATCATAAGAGCAGTATAACCTTTTTAACACATGGACATAATTTTGATACTGTTAACAATACTTGACGATATATCTATGAATGTTGTGTATACGATATTTATCGATCACGGCAGGTATCGGCGTGTAGTGAAAGTATGTATGACGATGCATTCACGATTCAACGTGTAGAGGAGCAGAGTGTCTACGAGTTCAACTTTGTTGCCGGTTTTGTTCCATTCCTGCTAAACTTTATCAAAGATGTAAGTTTCTGTAAATATATTTCAAGTAATAAATAGACTGATAAATTCTCCTTGGTTTGGCTTGCATGTTTATATTTGGCGTCAACGTCTATAAACTACATAAAAAATAATTGCATTAAAATGATGTTATTTATGATAAAAAAAGAAAAGACAACGAAAACAGGATTCATGTGATTTAAAGTTTTTCCTACGGCATACATACAAAGTGATGGTTTAGATTCGTACAAGTAATTCAAACCATCACGTGTAACTCATTCTGTCACTGTCAACCAACAGTAGTTAAAGACGATCGCAATAATTTCTTTTATCATGCTCAGGTATATTTCGTATACGGAAAAAAGCTTGATGATGGTAAATGCTGGAAAAGCCAAGATTGAAAAAAGATTGCTATATTTCAACTTCAGCAACCCATTTTGAACCGGTGTCAGATAGATATTGCCGTAATTGGCTAATTTACTGTACATATTAAGTAATCGTGGCAACTATGAATATAAATATTTATCAACGACAAAGTTAAATGCCTTACAGACTGTTGTCGTATAATAAAGCATCTTAAGTGAGATTAAATTAGCTTTTTTTGCTCAACCTCTTTTTCAAGAAAAGATATGTAATGGTAGATATGTGTCGCGACTAAGTTCATACTGACCGCTACTCACCAATACGCGTACTTTTTAGATAAGAAACTAATACTCTACATTCAGATGGTCTGCTTGGTTCTACATTGGGCAGATGATTTTTTGTTGTTATTGTTTGTAATTTTGTTTTTGTTTCTTTTTTATTTGTTGTTGTGATGAAGACAAATGCATTATTTTCATAGAGAGAACTTGGCAACCTCTTGAATTCCAAAAGGACACATCATGTTGTGAAGGTATGTATATTAAGTTGTTTTTGTTGATGTGTATTTAGTGAGCATGGTTCGACAATATCACATCTCTATAAGAATACTAGAAATGTGCAATAGCAAATCAGAGAAAGGTTACATTATAGCATGAACGTTTTGACTAAGAAATCGTCAGGAGAGAATAAAACTTAATACTTAATTTACACATAATAAATCATAAGAATGAACATCCTAATTGTTTAGTTTTGCCTGGCATTATATTCATATATGCTGCAAGAATATGATTGAACGTGTTCAAACGTCAACCAGGTCGCACATGATTTGATTACAATACTGTCTGATCTAAATGCATACACCAATAGAACTTTATCATACACTTTTATGTATGAACTCTTTTATTGTTTGTGTAAACTAAATTTCAAAGTTAATTAGTAATATGGGACAGATACTGACAATAAATGTGCATTAAGAGGTTAAGCCCTAGGCAAAATTGTTACCACAAGTGTCCTCATCTTTGATTTGATTTTTCAATAGGTTAATATATAGAGAGAGATAATCCTTTATTATAGTGACATGTGTACATATATACAAATATCAGCACATGTCATGTACAAATGCAAAATACACCCGGCCCAACGGGCCTATACGTCACCTTTTGCAAAATGAATTAACTTATATGGTGCAAGACGAACATTGGTGAATATATAATGAAAATAACTATCACAAATAAAATATGGAAGTTAATTAAATGGCGGATTTCAGCATTAAGTATGAATACTGAATGTACTGAGCTACGGGATACAAAATGTTTTCACTTATAAATGAGATACAATTCTACTTTTATGGTATATATATTAAAAAATTAAAATAAAATAAAAATATGATAAGTCAAATATTTTAGTTCAAGCATGACCATACGTTAGCTATTTACATTTTGAAATTGAATTACTTTCAATATCGGGACAAAGCCTCTTGTTCAAACATAGCGACTCCTACTGTAATGATGGACCATTGAAAGGGAAGCTTCTTCTTCTTCTTCTTCTTCTTCTTCTTATATTTAAAACAAAGAAAACTAATTTGCATTTAATGGCTGATGAAATTTTCGAAGAAAAATGAAATTATCATGATAACAAAGAATATAATATCCTGACTATGTTCATCCTTGTCGTTTCATAGGCAATGGAAGAGTTGAGGAAGTTCATGATGGACGGCCCCCTACCAGACAAAGATCGACAAAAATTAATCAGAAATATCAGGGTAAACAATTTTTATTTATCTGATGATTGGACTAGCACCTATATTGTGGTTGTTTCTAATTTTGACTTATACATTTTATCATTCAAGAAATAAATTAATTATTTTATTTGACATAGTCATGGCTAATTTTATTGTTTTAAAAAAACAATTTGAATTTCTCGTAAATATTCATAACATTTATATTAAATGTTTATGTAATATCATAAAATGATGTTAATATTGAATATACTCAACGCAAAAACGAGTAATTTTAATATTTATCCTTGAATATTTCAGGTTATTGACTTATTGGTGAAGATTCTACAGTTTCCTTTGGAAGGTGTCCCAGACGAACAAAACATCATCCTTGTGTTTAAAGAAGCATACGAAATTCTCTACACTTACATGATCGGCAAAAGCAGAAAAAATGCGTTGTACTTCGCAAAGTATATTGAGTTCTTCCAAACCCAGTTTACTCAAAAGGTACAGAGACGGATTTTGTTTAAATCTTTTTAGTCAAATATTCACATATCAGTTAATCTAAGTCTTTCGGATATAAAACTGATTAAAAACTTTGACATCACCGAAACGCGGTAGCATTACGTCATTTAAAGTTTATTTTTATATGTATCCCTCTAATCGGTAAAAATGAACTCAGCTTTATGTCATTATTAATCGATACATTACCGGATTAGCTTTTTCATCTTTGAAGTAGCAATGGTCTTCTCTCTCTGAAAAAAAAAGAAATGATTGTTCATTTGGGATTTCTTTACATGAGATAGATACACGTGTCATGATATTATCCTTACAATGAACCATCTAGCCCTTGATCAACATTGACATGCAGAGCGTTAAGCAAGGAAATTTACGAGTACAGTACCATTTATATTGTCATTATTATGTCACGACATGGACTCGAACCAATTACTAGTAAGAACCCGATAACCGTAACCATTAATATACAGTGGTCACGCAATTCCTTGAGGTCGGACGGGATCTGAAAAAAAAACTCGAAGAATCGCCGTATTCGAGGATTCATTTCTATGTAAAAATTCAATACACTTATATTTGTTGATACTTTTCATTAATTATTTTGTTACGTTTAACCTTTTATAGTACTTTTTATTACTTAGAATATGTTTAACCAAAAATAACACTTGCATAGCTTTCATTGTGAGAAAATAAATTCTCTTTTTTTACCGATAATTTGATTGAAACCCTTTGTTTTAGTTTGTGTATTTGGCGGCGTTGGGTATTTTTTACATTCTTGTAATAAACACTAAACATTATGCCGTGTTTCTCCAAATTAATAATTACAGAGAAAAAGAACAACACACAAACAAACAAAATCGGCACCTTTAATGACAAATGTTTAATCATGCAGACCCGTCGCAGTTTGTTACATGATCAGTAGGTGCGTAAAATACGTTTTACATGTCCGTGTTGATTCACCTATGTACTCTCCGGAGGCTTGACGGTGTGTGAAAACAAATACAAAACCATCTTGACCAGAGGGCCGGAGTATTGTTGTCAAGGAGATAATTTATGTTTTGATATCGACTTCGAGGAATCGCATAGAAATTATATTGGATAAACTAGGGACAAAGAACGGAGCTCGAGGAATCCAAAATTGCATGTTTGAGGAATCGCCCATAAATTTATATAGAAAAAGAAGGGCTAAATCAAGGGACTGGGCTTGTAGCTGGAGTCATCGCCGTTATTCAATGAATCGACACATTGAGGAATCGCGTGACCACTGTATCACTATTTTAAATGTTTCAGGGAGGCATTGGTCTAAATGTCGCTCAGATGATCGTGGAACTTATACGAGACAAACGGAAGATTGTGGACAGAATATCGCATTCTCAAATTGACGAGTTTATCAATCTTCTACAGCTCAGTCAGGTAGTAAAACCTAAAAACAAAACATTTTCTGCAGATATCAGATTAGATTTTTTCTCATACTGCATATGCATAAAGTAAATAAAACCAATGACGTTATGGATCATTAAATAGGCAACTGATCTGCAAGGTATGTAACCATATGGTCATTTGACACAAATTAAATTTTATCTACTTAAAAGTAAAGGGCGTTTGAGTAATTGTTAAAAATGAAAGTAATATCGCAATAATTCGAAAATCGATGGTGGAATATGAAATCATCGGATATTGCAAATGTCGGATAAGCCATGGAACATGATTGTGTATTTATTTTCATGGTTGTATCGTTGCTATATCGGATAAAGCAGAGACATTCGGACAATCGTATCTCATGAAATCGTCTTTAAACGCATTACTTATTTACTTAAGCTGCTCATTTGGTCACATTCTCAAAATGATTGTATCCGTGATTTACAAAACATTTTACCCTAACAGGAAATATGATCGTTGAAGTTCATAATATATTTCATTTTTTATATTTTTCTTTTAGAACTACAGATTTCTAGATTTACTGCACGTGCTTTGCGTGTGTGATGAGGTCGCCATTCCAAACAACCAAACATATATTGTAGAGCGATGGATGCAGTGTGAACAGGTCTTGTATTTTGAAGCCTCAGTTTTTGTTACATTTCATTTAATTGTTTGAGTATGAGGAAAAGCCTTTAGTACTGTTGTGATGAGAACGTTTACAAGTATCATTTATGATCGCTATACTAATTGAGACATTCGCTATATA
>JAIFHC010000232.1:0-50000 GCA_021229015.1 Solen grandis | reverse complement strand
CTATTGTTTGGGAGTTTCGGTCTGTCTTGCTTAAATGGTAATGGTGCAGGCCAAAAACCATCTTCATCTCTGATAAATTCTTTATCCATTATCTCCAGAAACTTCCTGTCCTCAGCAGAAAGTCCAGGTTTTTCGTCATGTTTTGTCCTCTGGAACACAGACCAACCAGAATTATCGCTACAGTTTTCTGTTAACTTTAATCAATTGAACATGGCTTGAGAATTGAACAACGTCCATTTGAGAGGACATGAGTTTTCTTCACACGGACGGAATCGGGTTTCGGGTTTCCAAGGGGAAGTTTTTGGGCGAATGGGCTGTCCTTAGGACCGATTCTTTGGTCTAAAACATGGTAAGCTTCAATCAGATCTCTTCCAATTAACAACATAATTCTGGCATCCTCATCCAACGATGGTATGCATCTAGCGATATCAACAAGATGAGGAAAACTAGTCGCAACATCTGGTGTGGGTATCTCATCCCTATCATTTGGTACATGATCGCATTCTATCACAGTTGGAAGGTTGCCTGCTGCCATCAAGGGACTCTACTATAAATTCGGTGGCTTTTCTGCCAGATGTGTTGATGCGGCCTATGCAAGATGACAGTGAGTATTCTGTGACATTATCATGAATGTTGAAGTGATCAAAGAAGTCAGAGTTTGCGAGTGAACGATTACTTTGATCGTCAATAATGACATAGAGCTTCAAAGCATTTTCCTTGCGACCTTTCTTAAAAACACGGACAAGAACAGTTTTCGCACACGATCTTCCATGAAATTGGTCCTTGCAAACCTTTATGTATGCACTGTTGATATTAAGAAATGATGACTTCTGATTAACTGGCTCCCCGCCATGACGGATTGATTGATGCATGTTTCCACTTGTGTCTTTACTCTGCCACATATTAACATGGAGTGATTCAGGGTGCTCAGTGTTATTACACTTTTCACACCTAACAGTCTCATTGCACTTGCGTCGCACACGTTCTGCTGAGGATGCACAGCGAAAACATACTCCCTTTCCTTCAAAAATCTCCTTCTTTCTTCCAATGATTTGTTTTAGAAAGCACGATACTTGTTCAAAGAATGACCAGTTCCATGTAAGGGACATGTGTCTGACGTCTCCTGTCGCGAGCTATTAGTCGTTCCTCTCTAGTACCTGTCTTCAGGACTGATACTTTCTGAATTCTTTCAGAATATTTTCTTGTGTCACTTGCGGCCTTCCCCGAAGATGGGGAGTCATACTGAAAGCTTGGATTGTTCTTTGTTTTGCTTAGTTTACGAATAAAGTCTGCAAAAACTGCAAAAGGTGGGTAAAAAATGTCATTCTCTTCCATGTATTTAACTGCGGTGCCAGTCCATTTTTCCTGCAGGTAAGTAGGAAGCTTGCTAACTATAAGGGATACACCAGATGAAGAGATGTAATACGCAAGGAGATTTCGGTATTTGGGATCTTCCATCACAGACTCAATCTCGGTAAGTATGTCTGCCAAGTCATACAGCATTTTGTTGTTTTTCATAATTCTTTGGAATGAATCCAACTTAGCCTTTAATGCTGATTCTACCATTTCTGTTGCAACGAAACGTTCTTCAAGGCGCTCCCATAAACGCAACAGTCCCCGCTCTGGTAGCGAAATATTGGCCATTTTAAAGGTAAGAGCATGTTTCTGTGCCTCTGGGCCTAGCCACTTTATTAGGAGATCTATCTTTTCATGTGCACTAACACCAATCTCTTTCATCGCTGTTCTGAAACTGCTTTTCCATGATGCATAGGACTCTGGTTTGTCATTGAAATTCACCAGCCGTGTAAGAAGTAAGTCCTTCTTCAAGAGCAATTTTGTAAAATCAGATGCACAATTATTTGCTGCGACAGGATGAGAACTAACTTCAGACACACGTGGTCCTTGTTTAGGTAAGTTACCTATTACAGCTTCGGTTTGCGAAACTAAAGGTATGTTTGTTACATTTACCTTTGGCATACTGTCTGCACATTGCTCAACATACTCCTTGGTTCTTACGACGGGGTCTAACTTTGGTGAATTTAACACTGAGGCTTGACTAGCACTAATGTGGGAGTTTTCATGTTCGGACTGGAGAACATTAGCTTCAACTTCAGCCTCAGCCGCTCTTCGCTTTAGGGCAAGTAGTTCAAGGTTTGCATCAATTTCGGCTTGTTTGCGAGCGGCAGCTGCCATCGTTGTTGCTTCCTTAAGTGAGTGTTTCTCCAATAATCGGGCTCTGGCTTACCTGGGTTCGGCTTCATGAATGGCGAATTCCAAACCAACCTTGGCGGCTTCAGCCTTAGCCTTTTTTCTTGCCAATACTGAAGATTTATGTGAACAAAGGGAGCTCTGAGAGTGATGAGACCTACTAACAGTGGTTTCTAACTTTTGTGACAGTTTATCGTCTTCCTGCCCTCCATCCTGCAGGAGAGTGTGAAGTGTCAATTTAGCTTTCTCAATTTGATTCATGTGGTCACTTTTGGAAGTTTCAAAATTGCTTTTTTCCATTTAACTTTCTTGTGTATTTGTTCGAGTTAGAAAAGACAAGATATCTGTTGAAATGTTAGTATGAACTTCAGCATACTTTAACAAGTCATTCTGCAAACCACGTAATGCTGTCAAATCTTCTACACATGTATCAATGGACTGAAAGATTGCTTCACTTTTCCTCCAAACATTGGCATATTTTGATTTTCTATCATTCAATTGTTCTCTAAAATGTTCAGTGCCTCTATCTGTTAAGTTTCTGAGTCTTGGATTTTCTTCCACGGAGGGTTGAACCGTATTCTCTGATCCTGTCCTGTGGCCATGGTTCTGTAGATGACATTGGTTGCGTCTGAGTTAATTTACTGTGCTGCCTCAAAGTGTGGAACCGCAGCCAGAATAACCTGAAACAAGGAGCTTTAACCCTTATTGTTGAAGTTGGTAAGAGATTGAAAAAGAAAGAGAGAAAAGAAACTAAGGAATGATACGACATAGTAAAGTAGAAAAAGAGAAAGATACAAAATCTATGAGAATTATGACACGAATGGCTTCCATACTTAAAAAATTGACCGTAGTTCTAAATATAGCTGTAAGATACAAAATGCAAAATAAACTTGTTTTCGATATTAAATGCACAAACATGGTACCAGATCATTACTTAATCGAGAGAAAATGCAAGTTATCTACCGTTACTATCATGTCAATAACAATAATCATGACTAGAGCACGTGAAGAAAAGTCAAATGTGCATGTGCAAAATTATCGAATACACTCTCGACAAGGTCAGTTCTGGTAGAAAACTACGTTTATATGGTATGAACAGTGTCACTGTAAAAATAACTCACACTGTGGGCCAACCGATGCACCACGACCAGTCGTTGAGAGCAATAAACAAGGTACTTCGTCGGGAGACATGCTCAACAAAACGAAACCGGAAGTCACAAAAAGGAAACAAAAAAGTGCAAGTTACGGAGGCTTGGACGGAACATGTGACGTCACGTGGTATCACAAGCACTTGCTTCGGGGATACCGTATTCTATATTTAACCGATTTTCCGACGTGGCGTTTACGAAAATATCGTGTTCCCATGTGACCTACACCTGCCTATTTTATTTGTCAGGAAACAAAAAACTTTGCCAATATTAACAAGGGAGTGTAGAAAAACGTTTTTGATTTTCTACCGATTGTCTGTGAATGGGCTGCTTTAATATTAGAAATTTGCAAACATGCTCTTTGTTTAAGAAAGGGGGTATCCGCAAGTTCACTCATTATGCTATTAATAATCTAGCGTTTGTAATCAGTGGTGGGCTTCAATTGCGTGGTAATAAGTGTTAACCGGCCTACACGCCAACTGAATAATTTAGCAGAATTTACACCGGAGAGGCGAAAGGTGTATTTACACCTGAGCTGTATTACGGGTTCCCTAAATTTCGTATATAATTCGAAATCATTTACAATATTACTGACGTTAAATTTAATATTGATGAATTGACATCAATATATTTTAGTCTGTGGTAACTGGATGTCGTTTGGCAACAGCTGCTATCAATTGTTCAGAATCGAAAACGGACTCACGTGGTCTAAGGCAGAAGATTATTGTGTTCAATATGGCGGACACTTGTTGGCCTTCCGAACTAGACCTGAAATGGACTTTGTACACAGAATGCTCATGAAAGAAATGAATCAATCGGCTGATATAGAAACAGACTTTTACATTGGTAATACTTCCACAATAATATGATTCAAATATATATTTATATTTTCCTACCAAAATCTTACTCAGCTTGTTAAATACGGAAAAGCCATTGCACATTGAGGTAAATGAAAATCATCGAAATTAATATTGATAATGGCAGAGTTGTAATAAAATGATTCTGTATATGCAATTAAGGAGAGGCAAGAATGTGTTTAAATGTTATTTGAAAAGGTTATACGTGAATATGAAATTAAGGCATTTAGTCCAACGAAATTAAAAAGCATTGCCATAGTTATAATTCTAACTCGACTTTGGTCCCAAACCACCATATTTTATTGAATCACGTCGGAGTCTACAGAAAATCGTTTGCTTTTTATCAATCCAATAGCAGGGGTGCATAGCGTAGATTTTACAGTAATCAAGCTGTGTGTACATTTATTATTTCATGTTTACTTTCTACTTTTCAACAATCAGTATCATGAAACGTTGTAACATGGTGATTCATTTTATATTATGAAATATATATGAATATATATGAATGTGCTTGAACTTTTTATCGAATATTCAAAGTATCTTAATCAATCTCGATTTACACTAACCACGTGCAGCGATAAGCAATACTTAAATATATTCCTATCTTTTTTCAATTCTAGATATACGTAGCGCTAAGTATCGTTGGTGGAATTCGAGCAAATTTTAAGTAATAGAGAAGTTCTCGTGAACACAAAAATAGTTTTTAAAATGATTCCACTTCGTATCCAAAATAAATAATGACTACTCTACTAGGTAATAATCACATCTGGAATTTCATTCCAATTAATAAATTATCACTGTTTATAAATGTTTATTATTTCTGCGAGTTCTGTTCACCACAATTACTCAATATACGGCATAATATATGACCAAGCACATTAACATCACAGGTTGAATTTTCGTATATATATTGTGGTTATTACATTCTTCTTTACATCGGATCATAATATTCATTACCGCCGAGAACAAAGAACTTAATCAATGTGAAGTATATCGATAAGGAACATTTATCTAATGTGATAAGTAGATCTTTTTTTTAATTTTTAGTTAATGTATATTGTTCGTTTTATATGAGAAATGGGTAAACGTGTAAAGTCATCTTCAATGTATTTATTTACTGTCACGTCATGTTGACAATGATGATGGGTTCAAAATTATGATATTGATGGATAAGATTTAAGTATGTATCTAAATTAATCATATTTTTGTCAAGATAAATACAAGACAGTGTAACTCTTATTTTGACATTATATGCATTAAATTTGCTTAAGTAATGAGTTGTTATGTCGGTATTTTTTTTTCAGAAAATATCACATCATTCAAATCATATTTTCCAGGATTGTACAAACACTCAGACAAAGACAGGTTTGTAGATTACACCTGGACTGATGGTTCACCTGTCACATTTACAGCATGGTAAGATAATACCCCGAACTTTAATGGATATAGTATTATACACATCATGTAAATTTATGCGAGATCTGTTAACTTATGTAATGCTGTTCATGTTTTGAAAATATAAAAATCACTATCAATATAATTCTTTTCAGGTATGAAAATGCTGGCGACAAGGGTTTTCAATCAGATGGACCAGGAAAAAAGAAATGCTCATTTCTTCGCTTGACATCAGTCCACTCTAATAAGAACTGGCATGAAACTTATTGTACACTGGTTGATATAAGACAGTTCATCTGTCAGCGACCAAATGACATGCCTGACACAGCAGGTACGTGTTATGTGAATTGCCTGTGCGTCACGGATTGAAATACGTATCGTTCACGCATTTATGATATATTTTAATATCAATTTTATGACTATTTCGAAGATTTTTTAGTTTTGTTTGAATTAAACTTATAGTAATAATTTTTGTTTGTTAAAATGTCAGTAGAGTATAAACATATTTAAAAATTCGTATGTACAATGATGTACTTAAGCGTTAGCTATGACATGGCAAGCCGTTGATGGGAATCCAGTCGTGGGCATTGCCCGATGTGAAAGTGCGGAATACATCGTGTCGTCATTCTGGTGTGATGGGGTGGCTGACTGCTTTGATGGAAGTGACGAAGCTAAATGCGGTATATTATATCTACATCATTTTCTTTATTTGATATTAGCATATCTCATTGAAATCACTTGCACATGTTTTAGTGATACGAATGATATAATTTAAGGGTTCTATCTAATGTTTGTAAATAGGGACATGCCGGAATTGGACAAAATAGATCAAATGATCTAAGAAACCAAATAAAAAAGAACGGAGAAAACACCATTTAAAGAAAAAAAATGTAAATACTATAACTGCATTAACAACATAACCATAATATTGAGAGTTAAATATAAGGCCTTTACCATTGTAGTTAGATATTGCAATAGCTTTCAACTTTTCAACATATAGGAAGTGTTCATGCAAATTTACATGGTAAAGATTATTTGTACAAATAAATGACCTTGTCGCAAGACCGTTTGATGGTAACATAGCAAATATCATTATCGAAAAGTTGTTAAAATAAAAGCAATTGCTAAGAAAAAACTTGCTGAGACATAAGTTTAAAAAACTGACATTTTTATTTCAATTTCGGCCCCAGTTTTTTTCTATTTTACAAATGCTTCAAAATTGGAAATCTTTAAGAATTAAGAATTAGCAATGAACTTTGATATTTATGTGTTTGTCTGTTACCATTGGATAATTCATTTCTCTCTCTCTCTTAAAGTAATATGGACAAAATTGCCTTAGATAATTCGGCTGTATATGTCTGTCCTGTTTTACAAAGAATTTGTTATTTTTTGGAAGACTTCGAAAGAAACCAAAGAATTGGAATCAGTTAGTTTCTAGAGAAATGCCTGATTTATTTCACGGAATATGTTTTTTATGTTTCTTTTAGTCCCACTTATGACGGTAGATACATTTGAATTACGATATATTTATTCACAACATACTTGTGATTGATTTTTACTTAAAGGACAATTATTCCTCCAAAAGCAATATAATTCTTCGGACAGAAAGCAAAGTGTGTGCTACAGATTTGCGAGATGCAATTTGTATAACTTATAAAGAATAAATAAGAAATCTTTTACTTAAAATTATTAATTGTTAACAAAAAACTAATCTGCATATACCGTATATCTTCGTCAATTTTCTGACGTTTTCCATAGACCTTCCGTATATCTCCATTAACGAATCACGTGTGCATAAATTGATGACATGTCGTTAAGAAAATGGTACTGCTATAGCTTCCTTGCTTGGCGCTCAGCAAATAAGGGTGGTTCCAGGACTGGTTGGCCCTGTGTCACGATAATGTGACTGGGTGTGGTACCATGTCATATGTCTACGGCGTGATACTACAGTGTGGCAGCACTATATCTATCTCAAGTTTACATTGTCTCCAAATGACTGAAATACTGTCGGTGGGACGTTAAACTCAATAAACAATCAAACAAATAAACAGACAAACAAATCGATAACGTAGAAGAAAAAAAAATGTGATTTGACGACGTTTTTTAAAATTCAAATAATTTCCGATTACAGAAATGATTCGGGAATACTCGCCAATGCACAATGTAAACAATAAGAGTATTTTGACATCCATCAGAAATACTAAATTGCGTAATTTGATCAACATGTTCAATGCGTTTAACATTCTCTAACAGCAGATATTTGCACGTACTGTACCAATTGTTTTAGTCTACAATGTCAATGATCTTTTTCGTGAAAATTGAATCATAATGAGATATAATGGGCCTTTAAGCAACTATTAAATCTTCATAAACAAATGTTATAGTTTCAACCTTATGATATCAGCTTCCAGATGTGAAGGAGGCTTTTTTCGATGTGACAATGGGCATTGTATACATTCGAACCTGTACTGTGATTTCATACCAGATTGTCCAGATGGCTCAGATGAACAGTATTGCAGTAAGTCATCCTCGTGAACCTTAAGTTATGTGTTGTCATTTAATTTCTAAACTTCAAATGAATTATACCATTTTCAAATGGTATATTCATCTTTTTTTAGCTCCCCTGAGCACATGTACTCAGAATGAGCTATTAGGATCGATGAATGTCCGTCGTTAGTCCACAAATAGATTGTTTGTACTCTAGCATCTTCCATTTTTTAAGCAATCATCTTCAAACTTTATGACAATGTTTATAAGCATAATCTCACGGCCAAGTTCGATTATGGCTGATATCGGTCTATTAGGTCAGGAATTATGCCCCTTTTATATATTAAAAATGTCAATTTTCAGTTTCATTGCATCCTAGCATCTTTATTTCTGATGCAATCATCTTCAAACTTTATGACAATGTTTATTCCCATAACATCTTTGTCTCGATTATGGCTGGTATTTGCTTTTTAGGTCAAGATTTATGACCCTTTTTATAAAAAAAAATGCCAGATTTCATTCTGTTTGCAACTCTAGTATCTTTATTTCTTATGCAATCATCTTCAAACTTTATGACAACGTATATTACCATAATCTCTCGGAAAAGTTCGATTATGGCTGATATCGGCCTGTCCGGTTAAGAGTTATGTCCCCTTTTAATATTAAAAATGCCAATATTTAGTTCATATGCATCCTAGCAACTTCATTTCTTAAACAATCATCTTCAAACTTCATGACAATATTTATTACCCTAATCTCTTGGCCAAGTTCGATTATGGCTGATATCGGCTTATTGGGGCAGGAGTAATGCATGTCAATATTCTGTTTGATTGCACTCTAGCATCTTCATTTCTCAAGATATCATCTTCAATCTTTATGACAATTTTTATTACCATATTCTTTTGGCCAAGTTCGATAATGGCTGATATCAACCTATTAGGGCAGGAGCAATGCCTCTTTTAATATTAAAAACGCCAGATTTTAGTTTGTTTGCACTTAAGCATCTTCAATTCTTAAGCAATCATCTTCAAACTCTATGACAATGTTTATAGCTATATTCTTTTGACCGAGGTCGATTACGGCAGATATTCGCCAATTAGGTCAAGAGTTATGTCTCTTTTGATATTAAAAAATATTTCACTTTATTTGCACTCTAGCATCATCATTTCTAAAGCAATCATCTTCAGCCTTTATGACATTGTTTAAGAAATATTCTTTCGGCCAACTCCGATTATGGCTGATATAGGCCAGTAGATGTGCCCCTTTTATATTTAATTATGTGTGTTTAAAGCTCTAATTTCCTAGTTAAGTTTAACTTCAAATTTCGACCACAGGCACTGTTTAGTTCGTGGAATTATAAATGATCTCATGGATTATGTTTTCGGTACAACTATTCTATAATATAGTAACTTGAAGGTAGTTTTTCTCAGTTGAGCGTCTTAAGGGCCATCTTGTTTATCAATATTCAAGGTAAAATTCACCGATTCCATTTATATTATCATAGTAGGAGCTATTGACGTATGGACATTAAATCTAAGACGTCTTTTTAAGCCTTTAATTGTTCTTGAAAAATGGGAGATCAATTTGTTTACTGGTCGGGCGAGCATTACTGTTTAGTAAGGGTAGTGTGTTTCATTATAAAGCTTGATGTAAATGAATATGTGTAGTACGTTACAAGGTTATCAGGGTGAAATGTGTTTTTGTTTAACCCTGTGTCAACTGTTGATGTTTGTCGCATTTTGGATATATATATAGATGATGATGTGGCGTTGTCTTCTCTTATGAAAGTTATATTCTTGTGTCCCAAGAGTATAAAGTGCTCCGCGTACATCGATGTCGAGTTGAACACTGTAGTTGAAATATTCTTATCATTTAAACCATATGGGTTTTTTTTGTTCTTTTTTTTTGTTTCTTTTAGTTTTCCCTGTCAGGAACCATATTTCAATCGAATCTTGATAGAACAAATCATTATAATGTAAACATTATGACTGACCTTTCCAAAAACATATATGTTGATGTCAGTTTCATTTCTATGAAGGAAATCGGTGTTTATAATAATTATGATTTTATGAAGACAGGGTTTTTGGCTTAAAATTACGTATGTATTTAATTACGGCTTTCAGCAAACCTGCGGACACGTTTAGGGTTTGTTATGTTTAATCTAATTATTACGGCTTTCCGCAAACCTGTGGAAAACGTATAGGGTTTGTTATGTTTAATCTTATTATTACGGCTTTCCGCAAACATGCGGAAAACGTATAGGGTTTGTTATGTTTATTCTTCTTCTTATTATTATTATTCCAACCTAATTCAAGAGTTAGTTTGTATATGTTGCCAATGGCCAAGCAACATAAAAATTAAAATGCTTCGACAAAAAAGAATCAAGTGTTTTCAATTTTGAATGACGTCATATTTGCATCAGGTTTAAAAGATTTTTCGCGCTCTAAAGCCTTCAATTCTGGTCCGATTATTTTGATATATTTTGACAGAAATTGAAATGATGCATACTTCAAGAAATGTTTGTTTTGTCACGTGGTTATTACGTTATGCATACTAAAGCAAGAATTCAAGAATTAAAAAGTAATAATAATCCTTTTTTTCCAAACAAATCTAAGAGTTAATTTCAATATGTTGCCAGTGTCTGAGCAATATAAGAAATAAATTTCCTCGACAAAAATGTACAAATTTTTAAATTCAATCATTTTAAATTTTCAATAACGTCAAATGACGTCAAATTTGACGTCACCTTCAAAAGTTTTTCGCGCTCCAGCGCCTTTATTTTTTGTTGTATTATCATGAAATTTTCACAGAAGATGTATTTTATGATGTAGATGTGCACCTTGCCTTTTAATTTTTCATTTTCGAGGAATTTATGGCAAAAACGAGTTTCGAACTTTGCTTCTAACACATCAGGAGCCTTTGTAACATTAAATAATAGTTTTAGGACCAAAGTTCGAAATTCGGTGTTGCCATAAATTCTTAGATTTTTCGAATTTGGAAAATTGAAAGACAAGGTGCACATCTACATCATAACATACATCTTCTGTGAAAATATCAAAATAAAACAACAAAAAATAAAGGCTCTAGAGTGCGAACAAACTTTTGAAGCTGACGTCAAACTGACGTAATTTGAGGTCATTCAGAATTGAAAATAATTGAATTTAAAAATTTGAACTTTTTGTTGAGGCATTTTAATTTTCATGTTGCTTGGCCATTGGCAACATATATAAATTAACTCTTGAATTAGGTTGGAAGAATAATAATAATAACTAGATTTCATTCGTTGATACTAATGATAGGAGTTTCTGCTTACATTGTCAAATGTAAAGATTAATACTGTTAGAAAGAATATATATTTAATTCCACACCTTTTACTTTTTTTTCGTATGGACTTATCATGCATGAACTTTGTGCAGTAAGCCATATGGCAAAAATAAATAAATCCTTATTTTGATATCGCGTTCTTATAACTTGACCAATTTTAGTATTCTAGGTACCAAAATGAATGTCCTGAAAATCCCTACAATTCAATTGTAGCATATTTTGTCTAGTTTTATAGGTTTTCAAAATATAAGCATTTAAATTTAGACCTCTTAATTCTGCATATCAAAATTCTTTTTTTTTATTTTAGTGTACATCCGCGGGAATAAAATCGTAAATGCCACCATGTAATTGAATCGTCGACGCGTTTAGCCTCGTGAGTCAAATTTCAATAACTCTCGTACATACGGTCGTGACGACTGTATTACACAAAGTTCCCCCATTTGGCCCTTTTAGCTAACAGACAAATAAGCTAGCAGCGTCTTGAACGGATGACATGTGTTGATCATTTTGTTTCAAAAGTTTACACTTATACACGCTCATGGTATCTAAGCTGGCAATTAAATATATTGTACTATAACATATATTTTCACATAGCTTATCATTTATCATAAATTTAGAATATAGCTTGTACAACATTTATCGATTGATGCAACAATAAAGTCGGGAAATTGCAATGTTTCAACTCCGGTCTTAATGACATGTGTCAAAACGCTCAAAGGATTATGGGTAACGCAATGCTGCAACTGATATGTATAAGTAACGTAAATAAAATGATTTGACACACCATTAAATAAATGTCATCACTTTTTTATCAAGTAATATCAATATGATATAAGTAAAAAGTTTATTTTGCAATTTATATGACTAATACATATCTGTAAACTTATATTTTCCGGAAATGCTTCAATTATGGTACAAGCGAAAGTAGGATGATTTCTGAAAATTCTTACAATTGGGTTTAAATTCATATTTTTTATGTAACTTCCTTATATTTGAATCAATTTCAACACTCCAGATATCAAAATAAGCGTCTTAATGTGTGCACTTATTTCCAATGATTTTTTAAGATATAAGCTGTTAAACTTGACATAATGACAAAATCGCTGACATTCTACATGTTTAAATTCTTATTTTTAATGTAACTTCCTTACACTTTTATCAATTTCAAAATTTTAGGTACCAAAATAATTATCTGAAAATTCTCTACATTTCACACGCTTTATGTTATAATTCAAGCAAATCATACAAAACATATAGCCTACAAGGCTTAAAAATCATTTAGTTTTAAAACGAAAGTTTTATTAGCATTATGCCGTCATGTGACGTTATATGATGTCCATTTTCTCAGAATGTAAAGAAGACCTGGAGACTTATAATCAATCCAAAGATCAGCTTTCTAGGTCATCTGGAAGCGATTTTATATACATTTGAAATTTGACGTCAATGGTTCGATTCTTGGATTCGTCATAGAACTATTGCCTTTCGAATTTTGAAAAACGAACACCGGGATGCACAACTAGAGCCTAACAATCACATTCTGTGAAATATTGACGAAAATCGGTCCAGAAATAATGGCTGTAGACCGCGTACAATTTATTTTAACTAACGTCAAATCTGACGTTTTTTGACATTATATGAATATGAAATTCATTGCATCCGAAAGCTCCTGGTTTGAAATATATGAGGGGCCGCCGTGGACGAGCGGTTGCAGTCGTAGACTACAAATCTCTCAGCCCCTCACTGCTGTGGGTTCGAATCCCGGTAGGGACTTCGGATTTTACATGTGAAGAAACCTTCAAGCTGGCTTACGGTAGGTCGGTGGTTCTACCCGGGTACCTCTGTGTACTTGGGGTCTTCCTTCACCTGTAATTAGCTGGACGTCGCTATATGATTGAAATACTATCGCAGCGACGGTAAACTGCAATACAACAACAACATTGAAATATATGCCATATAATTTCATTGTTCCGGGCCATTAGCAACACATCGATATTAACACAAACATAAGAGGAAGAAAAAAAAATAATAATAATAAGAAGAAGAAGAAGAAGAAGAACTAGATTTCATTCGTTGATACGAATGATAGGACTTTCTTCTAAATTTGTCAAACGTAAGAGCTTTATAATGTATTGCAAAATTAACTAAACATCAATTCAATTCTGACATCACTTTCATACAAGTTGACTAATTTCAGTAATCTAGTTACCAAAACAAATGTCTTTAAAATCCATTAAATCCGATTGCTGTATATTTGGGTCTATCATAAAAATAACGATTTTTTTATTTGCATTACATGTACTCCAAATTTTTGGGTAAATCGTTAAACTTAAAGCATAAAAAAAACGACCCAACATTGCTCTACAAATAATATTCATATTTTCGAAAATCAAAAGTTTTCGAGATATACATTTTTAAACGCATTGAGGCTAACAGTTTTTCAGCCATAATTCAACTGATTCAATCCCGATCATTTAAGGCTGAAATGTTTTTAAAAGCACTACAAATCGTTTTCGTAGTGTCTCAATAGATTATTAATTGTTTTGGAGATATTTAAGGCCAAAGAAAAATATCAATAATTATAATATAACCTTGACCGTTGCTTTCTCTGGAAACGGAAGGAGCATTACGCCATAGTATCTAATGCTACACCTTCAGTAAAAACTTCATGCAAATGAAACAAAAATCAGGCCCATAGGCCATAAAACCCGTTTTATTTCAGTAAAGAAAGTGTTTAGGACTTGTAACGACACATGACGTCATATGACGCTCATCTTCTTATAGGTAAAAAAACGTAGAGACTTATATTCAGTAAAAATATCAGCTTCTCTCTCATCTGGAAGCGATGTTATGCGTGTTTGAAATTTAACGTCAATGGTTTGAATATTGGATTCGCCATAGAACCGTTGCCTTTATGAATATGGAAAAACGGACACCTGCATGCATAATTATAACGAAACTTACACATTCTGTGAAAATTAAATGAAAATCGGCCCGAAAATAATGGCTGTAGACAGAGAACAAACTTTTGTAGACAACGTCATGTTTGACGTCATATGACATCATAGGCATAAGCCAGTCAATGAAATTAAATATTCAGTTTTTGAAATTTAGGCCATTAATTTTCTGCCCCTGGGATCTTTACAACATATAGAAATAAACGTGTAGATATAAGAAATTCTTTTTGACCTTATGACGTCATATGACGTCAAAAATGATGTTCTTCCTAACAAAATAAAAAGATGTCTTAGAGACTAATTTTTAGTCCAAATATCAGCTTTCTAACACATCTGTAAGCGATGTTTTGCGTATTTAAAATTTGACGTCAATGGTTCAAATCTTGGATTTGCCATTTCTAAGTTGGACAAACAAACATCGAAATGCACAACTAAAGCGTAACATGTACTTTTTGTGAAAACTTTTTATGAAAATTGATTAAAATCTGTCAAGAGATAATGGCTGTAGACCGCGTACAATATTTTTGTCCTGATGTCAAATTTGACGTCATATGATGTCACAAGAACATGAAATTCAATGCATTCCAAAGCCCATGGTTTGACGTATATGCCATTATATTTCCATGGTCCTGGAAACTTTACAACATATATTTGGTTCGAATCTTGGTTTCGCCATAAAATCTTTGCCTTTTCGAATTGATGATAATCGGTCCATAATTAACGGCTGTAGATCGCGTACAAACATTTTTAGACGACGTCAAGTTTGACGACAAAACGCGTCACAGGCAAATTAAACTTTTTGAAATGCAAAATGTTCTATGTGAAGCATATTCAATTTTCAAAGTATTTGAACGTTTGCAACATATAAAAGTTAAAACGTAGAAATTAGAAATTACTTTTTACCTTATGACGTCAAATGACGTCATATGAAGTCATTTTCTCAAAACGTAAAGTAGACACAGAGACATATAATTTGTCCGAATATCAGCTGTCTAGCTCACCTGGACGCGATACTATATGCATTTGAAATTTGACGTCAATGGTTCGAATCTTGGATTCGCCATAGAACAATTGCCTTTTCGAATTTTGAAAAAAACAACAGACACCGGGATGCACAACTAGAGTTTAATATACACATTCTGTGACAATTTGATGAAAATCGGTCCAGAAATTATGACTGTAGACCGCGTACAAACTTTTTCTGGGCCATTGGCAACACATCGAAATTAACAGAAATATTACAGGACGACAAAAAGAATAAGAAGAATAAGAATAAGAAGAATAAAAAACAGAACAAACCCAATAGGACTTTCTGCCTGTAGGCAGAAAGTCCTAATATAAATAATAATAATAGTACTAATAATAAACATAACAAACCCTATACGTTTTCCACAGGTTTGCGGAAAGCCGTAATTAAAACTTCAGAATTGATAGAGTTAAAATTGAAGTGATGCATACTGCAAGAAATGTTTGTTTTGTCACGTGGTTATAACGTCATGCATACGAAAGCAAGAATTATTGGAAAAAAATCAAACATATAAAATCTCCAATTAGACCAATGAACTTAAAAGTTTAAAAAATGTCGAAACCTAGTACGTTCATAACTTCTTGAAAATTTCAATTAATTTCGTCCTTAAACATGGCATATTTTTGTGTTCGATGGAATGCCTACTTGAAAATGTGAAAACAAACATGTTCGCATTTTTGAAAAAAAAAATCTGCATTAATAGAATGTTAGCTGAACATGCCCTTGCAAATATATATATATATATATATATATATATATATATATATATATATTTTTTTTTTATTTTTTTAATTTTTTTTCTTAAGTCACTCGCGTTTGACGTCGTTGAAATATAAAAATCATTTATTTCAATTTGTATTCGCGCTTCAGCGTCATGAGTATTGATTTTAATTTGAAGAAAGAAATAAAAGCGATCAGTGGGTTGGTTGAGCAAGATCCGATTGTTCTTTTGCAGGAAAGTGTCTGCGTTGAATAGTGAATTGTGATACGATTTTGAGTAAATGAGTCGCATTTTTGATGAATTAGTATAATTATACTAGAGCCAGAAAACCTATAAGGATAACTTATTGCATTTGCTATCACGGCTTTCCGCAAACCTGAAGAAAAAAATAAATACATGTATGTCTACCTACCGATTTTTTATGTTTTCTAAATGTTTAACGGTTTCTTTTTCTAAATCTGTAAAAATAAGCAGATATAGACAGCAAATAAATTGTTGAAAGTTTCAAGACGTTTATAATGTTAATTACATATAAATAAGAAATTATTTTCATGATTTTGCTCACACCTCTGCCTTTGTTTCAATCTGTTTTTGCAAATGTAAAACTCAATCAATTTAAAGGTTTAAAGTCATGGATTTAAAAGTTTTTTTTTTCTTTTTTAAAAGTTTAATTTTGTCGATCAAATTGCATTGAATATTAGTTATGTCAAATGCTTATGAAGAAATAGATATTAAATTAAGAAAAAAAAAACATTTTAAAATCGACTCTTATAACGTAAGAAAAAAATCTTGAGGATAGTACTATCATCTTAAAATGTTCCTGTTGTATTTTCTACATGACAGTAAACGGTTGCGAAATCAAATAACATTCATATTTATGCTTTCTCAATATTTTATTAAGAAGATGAAAATGAAAATAAAAAGATTCAAAGCTTATTTTTAAGCATAAGTATATATTTATGATTATGATGATTTACGTATTAATCTTACAGTATTATGCATCGTTATTCCATTTATTTTCATAATCTTGTATATTTAATACCTGTGAAATAAGTAACGGAAAGCCTCTTTGTTTCTATCTTAAACAAACAACTTCTAGTATTCACTTTGATTTTGAAATCAGAAATTAACATTTTGATTTTAGGTGTCGGACAAGTATGTCCCTAAGAAATTGTACATGTGAAAATTCAGTCGAAACTCGTTATCTCGACATCAACGAAATCATCATTTTCATGTCACGATATGTCGTCATATTAATTTACATGTCCCTGGATACGTATGATCATGTATAAGCAATCATTCACGGAAGGCACATGTATTTGTCACAATTTGTCCATATACCTATTACAAGAGGGCCAAGATGACCCTGTGTCGCTCACCTGAGTAACATTGCTTTGTTAAGCATTATGACAAAAAAATGTGGCATCTAAAGTGTTTTTCTAACATTTGACTAAGTGACCTAGATTTGGATCCTACCTGAATTAATTTGTACTCAACTGGGAATTCATACAGTCATCATTCTTACCTTAATGAAGACTGGTACAAAAATGTAGGCCCCTAGAGTGTTTACAAGATTTTTCTAAAATTTGCACTGGTGACCTACTTTTAGACCCATGTGGCCCAGTTTTGAATTCATTCGAGACTTGATGTAAACAAACATTCTGACCAAGTTACATTATGGGTAGGCTGAAACTTTGGGCTCTAGTGTGTTCACAAGGTTTTTCTAAGATTTGACCTGGTGACTAGTTTTTGATCCCACGTGACCTGATTTCGAACTCATCCGAGATATCATATAGACAAACATCCTAACCAAGTTTCATGAAGATTGGGCCAAAACTGTGGCCTCTAGAGTGTTCACAAGCAATCGTTGACGACGGACGACGTACGACGGACGACGCACAATGCACGACGGACAAAGGCGGTCACAAAAGCTCACCCTGAGCACAAGTGTTCAGATGAGTTAAAAAAGACGAGTCTTATAAAATATGTTTTATTCTTAATTAAGTTTGGTTGAATTTAATGATGCAAGTTTCTTTCCGTATATTCGCTCTTAATATTGCAAATGAACTTTGAAGTTAAATCCCCGCTGCTGTCAAAATAGTCCCTACTTTTATATTAGTTAAGCGTGTATGATTGCATCTAGCATTAATCAGTTGGAATCTAAACATTACAGTTTGCAACATTACATTCAAAATGTAGCGTATCGGAGGGAAAAAAGAGCCGATTTTAATGACATTTGCAGAATATATTAATTAAAATCAAACATCGATTATCAGAACACACGATAAAGTTTTCTGCGAATGCAAAATCTTTTAATTCTAATCAGTCTGAAAAATGATACCAAATAACATATTAATTTATCTGTTATAAAACTTATCAACTTTTAATGTGCATGTATCCTTCCTTTACTAAGTAAAAGTTAAAAAGATATCGGAAATTTCAAATTTCTAATATAACTTATTTTACGGCTATTGAATTCTACACAATAAAACTTCGAGAAAACGGCAAAATTGTGTTAAATATTTACTCGATTTCGTTTCTAAGTAATGATCTTGGGCGAGTTGCACAACGTCACATATTCCCGTTTTCTTCCTGCTCTATGTGACGATTTTACTTTTGTAGCGAAGAAGGACTTTTTAACGGAGACAATATTTTACTACCATTTAAAACAAATATTAATTTGAAAGATTTAGCAGATAATCCATGCATTTAACTGGCACATGATCACTTATTTTATAACTTCAAATAGAACAACAAACAAAACATTTTGTATTTCCATATTTATTGATTAATTAAGTAGTACCCATTTCGAAAAGGAAAATCAAAAAACCTTTTGACCATATTTGTTTACCATGATTTTGCTTGAGGCACCTTTGAAGAGTGCATTCTTATGCATGAAACAACATTCGGTTGCATATAAATCCAGGGAAAATACATTAAAACTAATTAAAATTATTGATGCGGGTCACTCGTCTCTGATCGTAAAAGGGTATAGACAATCATTAAGAAAACATAGTTACACTCAATATTTGGATTCACCAAAGAGACAACAAGCCGCTTTGAAAAAATAACATAATATAGAACACACACACACACACACACAATATTCGTTATAACAGAAAATACAACAAATGCAATCAAATATTACAAAACAAAAATATATAATGTGTTTTATCGAGAGTTATTTAAGTTAATGAGACAAAGACATTCATCGTGAGAGAACTATTCAAAAATTCATACAAACTTTCAGAAAACTATAAAATTGCAGTGAACAATCAATTAAATTACGTGCAGAATTAATTCTAAACGAAATATAAGTAAATTCACAAACCTGTAATGTGTCAGAGAGGTATCATGTACTGTTTTTAAAGTCAAAAATGAAGTACGCTTGGTTATAGTTTTCGGCTCCTGAAATTTCGGAACCCTTTTTAGACGTTCAATATAACGAGATTGTGATTATTATATTTTTTATTTCTTTTGATGCCATTTTGGTTACATACATGAAATGCTAACTCAATAAACGAAATAGAAAGATATCTAAGTTAGAATTGTATATAGGTTCGAAGCATAGTAAAAACGTAGAATGGAACAAATAAAACACCATTGGATTTTCTATTGTTTTATAGTCAATTTATTTGTGTTTCTTAATGTGTCTCATTTAAGCCCTTTGTTATGGGAACTACAATATTAAAACTCTTAAGTGGCCTAAATGTAATTATTATGGAATGTAGTTCAAGGAAACATAAAAAGAACTTTGCAATTAAGTTGTAAATATACATCATAAAGTAATATGAATAAGGCGCTATATTTTCCCCTTGTCTTTCCAATGCGCAAGTGAAGGAAACTATCCCAATTCTTGATGATAACTCTAGTCGTTTATAAACAGCTATCCAAGAAAAAAAAATGAAATCTTGAAGTAGGTTCTTCAAAATTGTTATGAGTTTAATGAATCATTTTGAGAGATGTGGCTATAATATATCAATTGTTTATGGTTGTAATATTATATGTACTCGACCGGTATGGTATATTGAATGCGGAACATATTCTAAATATTAATAATTCAAAAGTTTATAATTTGTCATAGAATTTTGCGTAGTAAATTCGGATGCATTTTATAGAAGTTTCACATGAAATACGCATGAACAAAATGTTTGGTCCCACAAATACGGAAAAAATATTCATAGTGTTTGTTATTATCAAATCAGGATTTATTTTACGTTTTGCTTCGATGTTTGTATAGAGTAATCGAAATCACCGAATCAGCGCCGATTTTTTAAAAACAGTTGTTTATACATGGGCACAATAATCATTACTATATGATACATGATGAATCATATTTGGAGAGGAATCAAGGACGGGTCATTTAAGTTTCCGTCTAAATTACATTGAAATATCTTGCTCAGGTGTGCCTAACAAGTGTGGTGTTTACCAATGGCGGTGTGACTCTGGACAGTGTATTGATAAAAGATGGCGATGTGACTGGAAAAATGACTGTGGGGATCACTCCGATGAACGGGATTGCGGTTATTTTTTTATTTTTTTCTTATTATGATATTTCCTTTACATACATGACATGCTCATATGGTAAACATAATTAAAAGAAATAAAAGATAGAACTGTATGAAGGTTTTATGTAAAGTTAAAATAAAGAATGAAACAAAAACGTCATTGAATTTACTTTTTCGACGACTAGAAGAATATAGTTTGCGTTGCTGCTGTGATAAAATACAAGTGTTTTATATTTTTATATGTTTCTTATTGTTTGTTTTGTGAAGACTGTACACTACGATGTGAAATGTTGAGTTGAATTGAGCACAAAAAATCATTCCCCCTTTTCTTAGCTTACCCTTTGTTATCGGGAATATCAAGCATAACGTTTTAGTGACGTGAATATTACTATTTGGGCTTATGCAACTAGAGTTATTGATCTCGAAAACATTAAATGCTTTTTTTTTTTCAAAATTGTAAATATACAGAAGAAAGCGATATGCATAAGGTGCTACAATTTCCCTTCGTCTTTCCAATGCGTAAGTGAAGGAAATTATCCCCTTTCTCAGTGATACCACAAGCCTTATATAAACATCTCTCTGAGAAATATGAAATCTTGAAATAAGCTCTTCAAAATTATTATGACATTAATGGAATCGCTTTGAGAGATGTGGTTGCTGTTGTTAATTGTTTATCACTCTGAAATTATATGTAGTCGACCGGTATTTTGTATATAGTATTTTGAATGCAGAATTAGTTTTAGATGAGATATTTACAAATTCAAAAACTTGTAATGTGTCGAAGAAATCTCCAATGTGAATTCCGATGCATTTTATAGAAGTTAAACATAAAATACTCATGAACAGTATGTACGGTCCCTCAAATACGAAAACATATTCATAATGTATATTATAATCTAATAAGGTTTTTTTTTGGTAAGATGTTTGTATTGAGAAATCTGAATCACCGGATCAACGCCGATTTTTCAAAATATTTGTTTATAAACAATTTTAAATATTATTACCTTATAATACTTTTGTTGATCAGTTTTGAAGATGAATCATAGACGGATAACTAACTAGTTCCCGTCTGAAATACATTTATATATGTTTAACAGGTGTGCCTTACAGGTGTGGTGTTTACTTAACACAGTGTGACTCTGGACAGTGTATTGATGATAGTGACCGATGTGACGGGGAATATGACTGCGAGGATCACTCCGATGAACGAGATTGCGGTTATTATATTTCTTCTTATTATGATATTTCCTTTACATACATGACATGACATGCTCATCTGGTAAATGTATTAAATAGAAGTCTAAGATACAACTTTATGTAGGTTTGGATCGCTCCGATGAATATTTTTTTTTAAAGAAAATTCCTTTACATACATGACATGCTCATATGATAAACGTAATAAATAAATATATATGTAAGATGGATTTGTATGTAGTTTTGCATTGTAATATCAACAAAGAATGACATAAACAAAACACCTTTCATTTTCTTTTTCTACAACTAGATCTACGAGAATATAGTAATCGTTGATGTGATGAAATAAAATACATGTTTTTACGCTACATAACACGTTTTTTATTATTTAATTTACTTGTTGATCTTATCGAGTCTCTTGTGAAGACTATATAAAATGTTAAGTTGAGAACATTGTCCTAAGACAATCAGAGAAAGATAATTATATAATTTTGGTCACAAGCTTTGTTATTGGGAATTACTAGTCTAACTATTATGTAATCTGAATGCTATTTTCTAGAGGCTGCTAGGATTAGTAATCAGGAAATATTAAAAGAGTTTTTGATCAACGTTGTAAATCGAAACAATTAAATAAATGTGCATATCGTTCTGTAGTAGAGTTTAAGCAAATAATAAAAATAAATTCAGTTTCCTTTTAAACGACAGCGGCAAAATATGCTGTGGTCTTGCTGAGAATATCACAAGTAAAGCTAAATAAATCATTTTACACTTTATATATCAATTTTCTTTTGATAATTCATTTGTAGTTTTTTATATACCTCATGTAAAGACAGTAAACCAAGGTTATTATAAACACAATTGGTTCCAGCGAAATTATATCTTATTACTGAGGTGGTCTTCATGACTAAATGATCTTAATTCTTAGGTGTTCAAAAGGCCAGGTGTAATTGTACATACCATCTGAAATACGCTTATATTTGGAATCAAACAAATAAATATAATAGGCATTTAAAAATATTTTTCTCTGTAAGCAGTATTTAGAATTCAATTAAGTTTAAGTTTGTTTTACTTTGTCTTGATCATCTATCATTATGACAAATACAAAATTATTTTCTTTAGAATACATAATCACAATTTAACCTTTTTTTTTGTATAAATCATCTCCTTTCAACACACTTCTATACTAGAAAATAAACTGTTTTTAAAGTCAAACATGAAGTACGCTGGGTCATAGTTTGCGGCCCCTGAAGTTCCGGAATCCTTTTCAGACGTTCAATATAACGAGATTGGGATTATTATATTTATTATTTCATTTGATGCCAGTTTGGTTACATAAATCACATGCTGACTCAATAAACGAAATAAAATGATATCTAAAATAGAATTTAATGTAGGTTTGCAGCATAGTTAAAACACCATGGGATTTTCTATTGTTTTGTATCCAATTCATTTCTGTTTCTAAATGTATCTCATTCAAGCCCTTTGTTTTTGGGACCTACAGGACAAACACTCTTGAGTGGCCTAAATGTAATCATTTTTAATATTATTTTTTTGAATTGTTAATAGGAAACAAAAAAGAATCTTTGCATCAAAGTTGTAAATATACACCATAAAGCGATATGAATAAGGCGCTATAATTTCCCTTCGTATTTCCAATGCGCAAGTGCAGGAAACTCTCCCCATTCTCAGTGATACCTCTAAGCCTTACATAAACACCTATCTGAGAAATATGAAATCTTGAAGTAGGCCCTTCAAAGTTATTTTTAGTTTAATGGAATCATATTGAGAGATGTGGCTGTTATATGTCAATTGTCTATGATTGTTCTGTCATATGTAGTCGACCGGTATAGTATATTGAATGCAGAATTAATTCTAAATGAAATATTAACAAATTCAAATTTTTTTTAATTTGCAAGAAAACTTTACGAAGTAAATTCGGATGCATATTATAGAAGTTAAACATGAAATACGCATGAACAAATTGTACGGTCCCTCAAATACGGAAACATATTCATAATGTTTATTATCATCAAATCGGGATTTATTTTACTTTTTGGTTCGATTTTTGTATAGAGTAACCGAAATCACAGTATCAACGCCGATTTTTAAAAACATTTGTTTATAAACGGTTACATTTATTGTTACTCTATGATCCATGATGAATCAATTTTGGAGATGAATCATTGACGGGTCATTTACAAGTTCCAGTCTGAAATACACTTATATATGTTTCACAGGTGTGCCTAACAAGTGTGGTGATTACCAATGGCAGTGTGACTCTGGACAGTGTATTCCTTTTACATGGCGATGTGACGGGCGTAATAACTGTAGGGATCGCTCCGATGAACAAGATTGCGGTTTTTATATATTTTTTCTTTTTATGAAAATTCCTTTACATACAAGGCATGCTCATATGATAAATGTAATAAATATATAACAAAATCACCATTGGAGTTTCTATTTCTACGACTAGATCTACGAGAATATAGTAATCGTTGTTGTGGTGAAATAAAAAATGATTTTACGCTACATAACACGTTTTTTATACATACATTTATTCACTTGTTTATCTTATCGAGTATATTGTGAAGACTGTATATACAAAGCAAAATGTTGAGAAAACTATGCTCAGTGAATTAGAGAAAGATGAGTATATAATTTTGACCACGCCCTTTGTTTTTGGGAACTAGAAGTCTAACTTTTAAGTATTCTGGATACTATTATCTAGATGTTACTAAGATTAGTAATCAGGAAACACTCGTGGAGTTTTTGATCAACGTTGTAAATCGAAACAAATAAATAAAAGTGCATGTCGTTCTGTAGCACAGTTTAAGCAAAGATCAAAATTAATTCAGTTTTCCTTTTAAACGACAAAATAGTTTGTGGTGTTGCTGTGAATTCAACATTTAACAAATAAAGCTTAATAGGTCATTTGATACTTTAAATGATATCTTATTACTGATGTAGTCCTAATGACTAGGTGATCTTAATTCTTAGGTGTTCCATAGGCCAGGTGTTATTGTATATACCATCTGAATTACGATTATATTTGGAATCAAACAAATAATCGGCATTTAAAAATATTTTTCTCTATGACAAATACAATATTATTTTCTTTAGAATACGTAATCAGAATTAAACCTTATTTTGTATAAATTATCTCCTTTCAACACACTTCTTTACTAGAAAATAAACTGTTTTTAAAGACAAACATGAAGTACATTGGGTCATAGTTTGCGGCCCCTGAAGTTCCGGAACCCTTTTCAGACGTTCAATATAACGAGATTGGGATTATTATATTTATTTTTTATTTGATGCCAGTTTCGTTACATAAATCACATGCTGACTCAATAAGCGAAATAAAATGATATCTAAAATAGAATTGTATGTAGGTTTGCAGCATAGTTAAAACACCATTGGATTTTCTATTGTTTTATATCCATTGTTTTCTGTTTCTAAATGTTTATCATTTAATCTCTTTGTTTTTGGAACCGACAAGACAAACACTCTTGAGTGGCCTAAATGTAATTATTTTTGATGTTATTTTTTGGGATTATGTTACTAAGAAGCAAAAAAGAATCTTTGCATCAAAGTTGTTAATATACATCATAAAGCGATATGAATAAGGCGCTATAATTTCCAATGCGCAAGTGAAGGAAGCTATCCCCATTCTCAGTGATACCTCTAGCCTTACATAAACACCTATCTGAGAAATATGAAATCTTGAAGTAGGCCCTTCAAAGTTATTTTTAGTTTAATGGAATCATATTGAGAGATGTGGCTGCTATATGTCAATTGTCTATGATTGTTCTGTCACATGTAGTCGACCGGTATAGTATATTGAATGCAGAATTAATTCTAAATGAAATATTAACAAATTCAATTTTTTTTTAATTTGCAAGAAAACTTTACGAAGTAAATTCGGATGCATATTATAGAAGTTAAACATGAAATACGCATGAACAAATTGTACGGTCCCTCAAATACGGAAACATATTCATAATGTTTGTTATTATCAAATCGGGATTTATTTTACTTTTTGGTTCGATTTTTGTATAGAGTAACCGAAATCACCGTATCAACGCCGATTTTTAAAAACATTTGTTAATAAACGGTTACAATTATCATTACTCTATGATCCATGATGAATCAATTTTGAAGATGAATCATTGACGGGTCATTAACAAGTTCCCGTCTAAAATATATTTATATATGTTTCACAGGTGTGTCCAACAAGTGTGGTGATAACCTATTGCAGTGTGACTCTGGACAGTGTATTCGTTTTACATGGCGATGTGACGGGCGTAATAACTGTAGGGATCGCTCCGATGAACAAGATTGCGGTTATTATATATTTTTTCTTTTATAAAAATTCCTTTACATGCAAGGCATGCTCATATGATAAATTTAATAAATATATAACAAAATCACCATTGGAGGTTCTATTTCTACGACTAGATCTACGAGAATATAGTAATCGTTGTTGTGGTGAAATAAAAAATGATTTTACGCTACATAACACGTTTTTATATATAATACACTTGTATATTTTATCGAGTATCTTGTGAAGACTGTATATACAAAGCAAAATGTTGAGAAAACTATGCTCAGTGAATCAGAGAAAGATGAGTATATAATTTTGACCACACCCTTTGTTTTTGGGAACTAGAAGTCTAACTTTTAAGCATTCTGGATACTATTATCTAGATGTTACTAAGGTTAGTAATCAGGAAACACTCATGGAGTTTTTGATCAACGTTGTAAATCGAAACAAATAAATAAATGTGCATGTCGTTCTGTAGCACAGTTTAAGCAAAGATCAAAATTAATTCAGTTTTCCCTTTAAACGACAACGACAAAATAGTTTGTGGTGTTGCTGTGAATTCAACAATTAACAAATAAAGCTAAATAAATCATTTAACACTTTAAATGATATCTTATTACTGAGGCAATCCTAATGACTAGGTGATCTTAATTCTTAGGTGTTCCATAGGCCAGGTGTTATTGTATATACCATCTGAAATACGATTATATTTGGAATATAATAGGCATTTAAAAATATTTTTCTCTGTAAGCAGTATTTAGAATTTAATTAAGTTTAAGTTTGTTTTACTTTATCTTGATCATCTATCATTATGACAAATACATAATTAGAATTTAACCTGATTTTGTATAAATTATCTCCTTTCAACACACTTCTATACTAGAAAATAAACTGTTTTTAAAGACAAACATGAAGTACATTGGGTCATAGTTTGCGGCCCCTGAAATTCCGGAACCCTTTTCAGACGTTCAATATAACGAGATTGGGATTATTATATTTATTATTTCATTTGATGCCATTTTGGTTACATAAATCACATGCTGACTCAATAAACGAAATAAAATGATATCTAAAAAAGAATTTAATGTAGGTTTGCAGCATAGTTAAAACACCATTGGATTTTCTATTGTTTTATATCCATTGTTTTCTGTTTCTAAATGTATATCATTTAAGCCCTTTGTTTTTGGGACCTACAAGACAAACACTCTTGAGTGGCCTAAATGTATTTATTTTTGATGTTATTTTTTGGATTATGTTAGTAGGAAACAAAAAAGAATCTTTGCATCAAAGTTGTTAATATACATCATAAAGCGATAGGAATAAGGCGATATAATTTCCTATGCGCAAGTGAAGGAAGCTATTCCCATTCTCAGTGATACCTCCAGCCTTACATATACACCTATCTGAGAAATATGAAATCTTGAAGTAGGCTCTTCAAAGTTATTTTTAGTTTAATGGAATCATTTTGAAAGATGTGGCTGTTATATGTCAATTGTCTATGATTTTAATATCATATGTAGTCGACCGGTATAGTATATTGAATGCAGAATTAATTCTTAATGAAATATTAACAAAGTCAAAACTTTTTAATTTGCAAGAGAAAATTTTACGAAGTAAATTCGGATGCATATTATAGAAGTTAAACATGAAATACGCATGAACAAATTGTACGGTCCCTCAAATACGGAAACATATTCATAATGTTTATTATCATCAAATCAGGATTTATTTTACTTTTTGGTTCGATTTTTGTATAGAGTAACCGAAATCACCGTATCAACGCCGATTTTTAAAACATTTGTTTATAAACGGTTACATTTATCGTTACTCTATGATCCATGATGAATCAATTTTGGAGATGAATCATAGACGGATCATTCACAAGTTCCAGTCTAAAATACATTTATATATGTTTCACAGGTGTGCCTAACAAGTGTGGTGATTACCAATGGCAGTGTGACTCTGGACAGTGTATTGATCATAGATGGCGATGTGACCTGGGTAATGACTGTAAGGATCACTCCGATGAACGAGATTGCGGTTATTATATATTTTTCTTTTTATGAAAATTCCTTTACATACAAGGCATGCTCATATGATAAATGTAATAAATATATAACGAAATCACCATTGGAGGTTCTATTTCTACGACTTGATCTACGAGAATATAGTAATCGTTGCTGTGATGAAATAAAAAATGATTTTAAGCTACATAAAACGTTTTTTTTATACATAATACACTTGTATATCTTATCGAGTATATTGTGAAGACTGTATATACAAAGCAAAATGTTGAGAAAACTATGCTCAGTGAATCAGAGAAAGATGAGTATATAATTTTGACCACACCCTTTGTTTTTGGGAACTAGAAGTCTAACTTTTAAGTATTCTGGATACTATTATCTAGATGTTACTAAGGTTAGTAATCAGGAAACACTCATGGAGTTTTTTATCAACGTTGTAAATCGAAACAAATAAATAAAAGTGCATGTCGTTCTGTAGTAGAGTTTAAGCAAATAATAAAATTAATTCAGTTTCCTTTTAAACGACAGCGGCAAAATATGTTGTGGTGTTGCTGTGAATTCAACAATTAACAAATAAAGCTAAATAAATCATTTAACACTTTAAATGATATCTTATTACTGAGGTAGTCCTAATAGCAGGGTGATCTTAATTCTTAGGTTTTCAATAGGCGAGGTGTAATTGTATATACCATCTGAAATACGATTATATTTGGAATCAAACAAATAAATATAATAGGCATTTAAAAATATTTTTCTCTGTAAGCAGTATTTAGAATTCAATTAAGTTTAAGTTTGTTTTACTTTATCTTGATCATCTATCATTATGACAAATTCAATATTATTTTCTTTAGAATACGTAATCAGAATTAAACCTTATTTTGTATAAATTATCTCCTTTCAACATACTTCTATACTAGAAAATAAACTGTTTTTAAAGACAAATCTGAAGTACACTGGGTCATAGTTTCCGGCCACTGAAATTCCGGAACCCTTTTCAGACGTTCAATATAACGAGATTGGGATTATTATATTTATTATTTCATTTGATGCCATTTTGGTTACATAAATCACATGCTGACTCAATAAACGAAATAAAATGATATCTAAAAAAGAATTTTATGTAGGTTTGCAGCATAGTTAAAACACCATTGGATTTTCTATTGTTTTATATCCGTTGTTTTCTGTTTCTAAATGTATATCATTTAAGCCCTTTGTTTTTGGGACCTACAAGACAAACACTCTTGAGTGGCCTAAATGTATTTATTTTTGATGTTATATTTTGGGATTATGTTACTAGGAAACAAAAAAGAATCTTTGCATCAAAGTTGTTAATATACATCATAAAGCGATATGAATAAGGCGCTATAATTTCCAATGCGCAAGTGAAGGAAGCTATCCCTATTCTCAGTGATACCTCTAGCCTTACATAAACACCTATCTGAGAAATATGAAATCTTGAAGAAGGCTCTTCATAGTTATTTTTAGTTTAATGGAATCATATTGAGAGATGTGGCTGTTATATGTCAATTGTCTATGATTGTTCTGTCATAAATAGTCGACCGGTAAAGTATATTGAATGCAGAATTAATTCTAAATGAAATATTAACAAATTCAAATTTTTTTAATTTGCAAGAGAACATTTTGCGAAGTAAATTCGGATGCATATTATAGAAGTTAAACATGAAATACGCATGAACAAATTGTACGGTCCCTCAAATACGGAAACATATTCATAGTGTTTATTATCATCAAATCTGGATTTATTTTACTCTTTGGTCCGATGTTTGTATAGAGTAACCGAAATCACCGTATCAACGCCGATTTTTAAAACATTTGTTTATAAATGGTTACAATTATCATTACTCTATGATACATGATGAATCAGTTTTGGAGATGAATCATAGACGGGTCATTTACAAGTTCCCGTCTAAAATACATTTAAATATGATTCACAGATGTGCCTAACAAGTGTGGTGATTACCAATGGCAGTGTGACTCTGGACACTGTATTCGTTTTACATGGCGATGTGACGGGCGTTATAACTGTAGGGATCGCTCCGATGAACGAGATTGCGGTTTTTATATATTTTTTCTTTTTATGAAAATTCCTTTACATACAAGCATGCTCATATGATAAATGTAATAAATATATAACAAAATCACCATTGGAGTTTCTATTTCTACGACTAGATCTACGAGAATATAGTAATCGTTGCTGTGATGAAATAAAAAATGATTTTAAGCTACATAACACGTTTTTATACATAATACACTTGTTTATCTTATCGAGTATCTTGTGAAGACTGTATATACAAAGCAAAATGTTGAGAAAACTATGCTCAGTGAATCAGAGAAAGATGAGTATATTATTTTGACCACACCCTTTGTTTTTCGGAACTAGAAGTCTAACTTTTAAGTATTCTGGATACTATTATCTAGATGTTACTAAGGTTAGTAATCAGGAAACACTCGTGGAGTTTTTGATCAACGTTGTAAATCGAAACAAATAAATAAAAGTGCATGCCGTTCTGTAGCACAGTTTAAGCAAAGATCAAAAATAAATTCAGTTTTCCTTTTAAACGACAGCGATAAAATAGTTTGTGGTGTTGCTGTGACTTTAACAAATAAAGCTAAATAAATCATTTTAAACTTTAAATATAATTTTTTTTCATAATTCAATTGTAGTTTTTATATACCTCGTGTAAAGACAGTAAAACCAGCTCATTAAAACCACGATCGATTCCAGCAAAATGATTTCTTAAGGTCGTCTCAATAGCAAGGTGATCTTTATTCTTAGGTGATTAAAAGGCGAGGTGTTACTGTAGGTCCCATATGAAAAACGATCATGTTGGGAAACAAACGAGTAGATAAACAAACGATTTTACGCTGTCCATCACTTGTGTTTTGCTTTTATCATTTTGCAATAAACGATATGAATGATGTGGTTTACCTGAAAACAGTAACTAATGTGATTATCCTCTTTCGGTCATTGCATTATCAATATTTGATTATCATATAGTTTGTCAAGAACCTTTCTTAAAATGACGCCTTCAGAGCTCTGTTTTCTCTTGGAACCAAAAATAATTTTTAATTTAAAATAATAATGTTCTTGAACAAATGGTCAGAGTCTTATAACATTCAGCACAAGTCCTCTGTCTATTACACTCGATTGGATTACTAAACCAAAGATTTATCCCTCATACACCAATCAACACGAGACTGACTAGTCTCCTTACGTGATATATACTAGACATTTAAAAATATTTTTCTCTGTAAGCAGTATTTAAATTCAATTAAGTTTAAGTTTGTTTTACTTTATCTTATTCATCTATTATAATGACAAATACAATATTCTTTTTTTAGAATACATAATCAGAATATAACAATATTTAGTATAATTTTTCTCCTTTCGCCACTCTGCTATATTAGAAAGTGGGGTTATGGTAGTGATTCTGTCCTTGTTGAAACTTTGAAAACTTCCTTAATCGTTTTCTTATATTTTTGAGAAATTATAATCACATAGATCATAATATTTAGCTTACAGAACCTCGCAATTTACATACATGATAATCAAAGCTTAAAATCTCTCACTGTTCATATATGATAATCATAGCTTGAAAAAGAATGTTAATTTGGGCCACATGGTCAAATCTTAAGTTGTTTAGACTTTCACTTAGCATTTTGGTACTTCGGTGAGCGATTTAAAAAATAAGGGAATTATACATAAAAATATGTATGAAGTGATCTAGTTTCTACCAAGCATTCGTAGTGTGAAGGGATAGTCCTCGCGGTCAGTGATAGCTCTAATTTTATATTGACATCCTTCAGAGAAGAATTAATGGTAGTCGACATGTCACAATGGTAAAGTTTACGGATTATATTATTATTTTAAATTGTGTAAGCCTATATTAAACATGGTGCATCTCCAACATGGCTACTTCAGAATAGGAAACATTTAGTATATTCAATATTATTTCCAAATACAATTTAGCTATTTATTGTTAAATTCAATTTCTTGATACAGTTTTCATTATTGGCTATTCAGGATTTTAACTCCCACTAGTTCCAGGAATAAATTGTAAATGTAAAATCAATATGGACGTTAAGACTTCGATATTTGAAATTGTTTTCAGAATTATTTTTCCCCAGATTAAGTCATTTGTTTGTAAAAAGTATGCATTTACGACTTGTTTTTCCAGGAAATTTCTGATAACTTAAAGGCGTCAAGTGAAATATTAAAACAAGTGCAACATCCTTGCGTTATGTATTACTTTTGAAAAAAACAGACAGCTGCATATCTTTTGCTTCTATACAACATTTCTGGAAATAGTTTGAATATGGTTTTGAACGAGTTTTGAGAATTAAGCAGTGTTTATCAACTTCTTTGTTCATTAACAAAATCATTCCTAATGGAATGTCTGTCTCTGATCTATATTTCACAGACCATTGTCGCCCAGATGAATATAGATGTAAAAGTGGAAGGTGTATACAGGATCACTTACGATGTGACAGTCATGCTCATTGTAACGATTTTTCTGATGAGCGACACTGCGGTTCGTATAATTTTCATTTTAGTATTATTTTAATTAAATGCGTCAAACATTTCAATGTATTTGTTTCGGAATATGTAAGAGATAGTGCTTATTTGATATACTATTGCAGAAAAAAATAGATATCAATGGTCGCTTTTACACTTTGTTTTTATACCTTCCTAACATGCCGACATAAAAAAAAACGAAATACAGTCGAAGTCTGGCTCTCTCTCTCTCTCTCTCTCTCTCTCTCTCTCTCTATATATATATATATATATATATATATATATATATATATTACTTTTTTAGTTAAGAAGTTAAGTATCTGTTTCTATTAGTAAAATCATTTTTTATCAAGATTAAGTTTCAAAGTACCGATAAATCACAATAGCGGTAAAATGTGCATAAGAGACCGAGGATCTCAGTCAATATAGAATTTGCCCTTTAAGCGAAGGGCCCCAGACTTCATTCCCGGTCAGAATGTACATATTCATAAACAGATACATAGATGGTTGTCTAAGGTTTAAGGAAAGACAGAGGCCTCAGTAGTTTCATTGTTGGGAAATTAGAATTCAGGAGCATAGATTGAAACGATTTTTTCTATGACGACGAAAATATAAAGGTTGGGAAACTATGAAGAGGTATTTAATATTAAGCTTTTTACATTTAAAGGGAGACTATATGTGATGTTTTATTTGGCATAGAACACTTTTTCGGAGGACAATTTATTTCTAGGAAATGTTGCCGGTCATTGTCAATCGTACGTAATTAACAGCGTTAATTTTAATGAATAGTTTTTCAAAAAACCTTATAAAAATAACAAAATAACTTATAAAATTAACAAAACCCATTTTGAAAAGTATATATATATATATAATTGATTCTTATAAAGTTCTGGATCTTGTCCCTGAAACATCGAAGTGCGATAATCTTTCGTTCTTTTTCTGTTTCTATGCGAAAAGTGTTCTTCTTCTGTCTCCTTTTGGTATCGTTTTAAGGTTTTCGCACTGCATTGGTCTTTTTTATCTGTTTCTTTTTAGTATGTTTAATAATTCCTTGTATTGTTGAAACTGATGACATGTCTTTAACTCTATCATATTCTATAATTTTTGTTCTCCTATTTTTTCATTTCATCAAAGTTGTATTATAATGGAACTGCCGATATCTTACTTTCTTTTCGATGACAAAGCTGTCCCGCACTGACGACAAGTTACAACAAAAAATAAGATGTCAATAATTAAAGGAAATACAGAAAATAAGCCTTAGACAAAAATTTACATATAAAATGATTATTATCAACAACAGTGCATAAAGTCATATTGTCTTAAGATTAAATATTTTGTTTTTACCTGATGTAAGATCCACACGACTAAAATGTCTAGACTCGGATGAACAGTCGTGAAATTCATGACGTATGAATTATCAAAACCCTTTCGATACTAAGCCCCACCCACAAGCGCTTGATTACGAATGGTCAACTTACGTTTATCGACTCTATATCAAGAGAACAGAACAGTATTACTAATGACGGAGGCTTTGTACATCATTATCCTCCATTTTTTTTTTGGTCATATTTGACAACTTTTTAAAGTTTGTTGAGTCTGATATTAATGCATGTATCGATTCAATACAAAAGAAAAGAATTGTAGAATCCTTGTTTTTTTTAATGGTTTTATTGTATTGTTTTCATGGCATCACGGCAACAGTTCTTTCTCTGAGATATATATCTTCATGCCCCATTCTCGTCCTACGATCTTTACACGTTCTTTACTATTACTTTTAATAACTAGATCTAGTCAATTGAATAGTCTCCACGTATTTGTCTAAAACACGGTGAACGAAAGACGATTGTAACTCCTTTATTGTATGTGAGATACAGCGACAGTTCAACTGTTTCGCATTTAACCCTGAATAATTCAATTCCCAACATGACAAATGCTGTTTTACGTTGAATCTACCCTTTTTGACGAGCCAGTAGGTTTATTAAATTCCCGTTCGCAATTGTACAATTTGCAGTTGGAAAATAAAATGCAGTAAAAATCTTATCAAATCTTGCGTTTTTCTGGAAATAAAACCTGTCCAAAGACAGCACACTTTACTTTTCCGAGTGCTCGATAGTATGAAGATAGCTGTTATAATGTTGTATCAGAAACGGAAGGCATCGCACACCATGAGCGAGGCGTGTAAAAGCAAAGCAAAGGGCAAGTGAAGTTCACCTAATTTATTTACATGTAAAATGTTATAGTAATAACAACACATGTTCACATAAATGTAAATAAAAGAATACATTGGTGTATGTGGCCGACCACAAGCGGTAGTATTTTCGATGTTTTATACGATATACGTGACCATCAACGATTGTCGTAAATTGTTCCGAACACAAACCGTCAACGGCAATTAACTGTGCAACATAACCGTATACAATTTGTTTATATATTTTAAATCCTAATGCTAAACATATTTAACTCTAATTAGCAATGCCATATAGTGGACGGGGAATCATTTGAACTTCAGCCAACTTAATAATTTGGATCAGCGAGTCTGTCCGACTCTTACTGACACCATATATATTTATTAACTTTCATATTTTGAATATCTTCATATATGCAAAATGATTATTTTGAAAATATGCATATATATTTTTTATAATTCTTTCTCTTATACATGATATTAGGCGGATATATCGGGTATTGACCAATCTGAATATACTTCTACCGAAAAATGATATTCGGTTTTCCAGTCTCTCTCTATATCTTTCTAATAATATAAACTATCTGTTTGAAATGTTGTAACGTATTTTAAAAAATGAATTATTATTATATGTATATATGTATACTGTATGTCATAATGTTTTGTATGCCACATGGGTCAATGACCTTTTGGTTTAAATGAAATAAACTTTGAAACTTTATTAAATCAATGTAAATAATCAGTTAATAAGATGTTTGCACCGTAGTTTATTGCATACAAAACTTAAAATAAATTTATGCAAATACTTTTCGTGGAAGTAGTTATATAACATGTTTGTTTTATGCCAATGAAGAACTTATTAAAAGGTATTAAATCAATAAACATAGCTGGTTTCATGTACTTGTGAAATAGGACATGAACAAACATATATATTATTGGATTGTGGACAAGAAATAAAAACAGGCAGAAACGAATTTGAATAAGGTTTCAGATGTATATGCAAAAACATAATTTGACTAAAAATACCCCCTAGTATCAAAATAAAAAAATAACATGTTAATGTTATGACCTTATGGATATGGCTAAACTTCAAATTGCTAATATGGTGCTGATAAAGTGTGGCTAAAGGAAAATATTAGAAACTTAGTGTAGCACCTGCGACAGCACTAATTATGCAAAAGAAATAGTCTTAAACAGTTAGAAAATCCAACAAGAAAACTCTTCTATAAACAGTGGTATATTATGCAGACACTGATATACCGCGCTACGGAAAGTGGCCCTGAAATTGTAATACCGCCCGGACAGCATTTTTATTATGTTTAGGGTGATGGAATTAAAACACATATCTTGTCCCCTGTGATGAATGTATCAAACCTTCTATTATCGGCGTTATCAAACATATCTAGAACATTGCAACCTTAAGGCTATCGCCCTTTGGTCAAATAATGGGGTACCTACCTTGCACCAAGCTTCGATAATAAACACCGTTTTTTACACACCTCCTGATATTTAGTCGCAGTGATTTAACGTGTACTTTGTCGTCGTTCATCCGTCGTCAACAACATTTCCTGAAATCACTGGGTAAATATTTATTAAAATTGGCCATATATATATATATATATATATATATATATATATGATCCATGCAAAACACAATTTACCATAGCAAATAACAAGAAATTAATTATAACAATTTTCCTCTTTGAAACTAATGTTCAGATTTAATCTCATTTTACACAATGTTAGCCAATGGCCCTCTCCCTTAGAAGTTGCAAAATAAAGTTGATTCCTTGAAATATGAGGCTAGTTTCATCACGAACTCGCTATATATCATTTCATTTTCTTTTCTTCTAAAACTAATGTTTAGTCTATGGATCAACAGAAAGTGTGTCGGTTAGCTCACTAGTATAGAATGATAGGCGAATACTTATTGCAATCGATATCAATTACCAGGAAGATATTCTTTTACAGTTATTTGTCGCTTGTCCACAATCAGTTTCGCTTACTCAAACTGTTTAATCATTTCTGAAATTTACACAAAGCATATTATTATATATATTGGGAACATTTTTACCTGAAATCACCCTAACAAATGACCCTTGATAATGAACAACCAAGAATGCATGCGAAAGCTCACGATATTTCTATACGCCCGTCGAATGACGGGACATATTATGGACTCACCTGCGGCGGCATGGGGACACTCTAGTGATTCGGCCCCTGATCAAATTGATTGATAGTGAAAAAAAAACAATATTGTTCGCTCTCTCCTGAACTTCGAAAATGTCTCAGCCAAGTCCAGCAACCAGCCAGAGTGTCCCAGACACTCTAGAGTTATGGACCTTGAATTGGTAAAACCTGCAAAACTTACAGTGTCCACTCTCTTACTTTTACAGACTAGAATCTTTTCAAACTTTATTTTTGCACAATATCTTGACCAAGATAGATAACCAGTATGAATGTCCCAGACAGTCCTGAGTGTCGGGCTTTCAATAGATGACACATTGCAAAATTAGCATTGTCCACTGTAACACTTACATGTACAAACGTGAAGCGATCTAGATCAGACTTTTTCACAATATGTATTGGCTCAATATCTCGACCAAGTTCGATGACCGGTCAGAATGCCACAAACACTCCAAAATTAATGCCTTTGAATTTAAGAAATTGCAGTAAGGGCGTATATTGCGATTACCAGCGCTCCTGTTTCCCATCAATTTACTGTCTGATTAGAGCAAAGCATCATCACATGAACGTACTACTATTTTTTGTCTTTCCAAATATCCGTTGAACTGGCTATTTGTTAAATATCCGTTGAACTGGCTATTTGTTATCAAAACATTTAAGTTCGCTCTTATCAACGTTACACAAATCTTACTGAAGTTATACAACAAACATTGTCTTTTAAGACATCTTACGTGACTGCAGTTCATGTGAATGTAAGCTATCCGAAGTACATTTATGACGGACTAGGCTTAGGAACTTTGAAAAAGGTTCAAAATTGGCCAAAGAGAAATAACAAAGACTTTTTAAATGCGTATGCTACAGTCTTAAATAGAAATTTCTAATTTTCGCATATATCATGTAAAATATGCGATTAATACAAAAATCTAAAATAAATGAAAGGTCACCGTGCTTGTTTTTATGATATGTTTGTATATCCATGAAAACCGTTTATAAAAAATAGCTTTACTACACATCTCTCGTTAAAGGAAAAAAGAGGTAAAATTCAACAAATAGAAGACACTCATACTAACAGCTCCTTTATGGGAGTTCTAATATATATGTATAACTGGTTAAACTACTCTTAGGTTCTTCAGTTTTACAGAAAATTATAAGTACAAACAGTTGTCTTTCCTGGATAATTTTTTAACGTAGTTGCGCTGACATTGTGACAGTTTATATCCAAAAATCTGAAATATGTTAACACTAAACATATCCAAAACATTGCGACCGTAATCCTTAAGTAAGGTAAAATACACTGCCAACTACGGTGAACTTCGAGCAAATTTTATAATGTTCACCAGGGTCGTACTACGTATAACTACGAGCAATTATGTTGAACTACCTGTCAAATTACGTACAACTACGGTAAATTAGTGTCAACGGTGTTGAACATCGGTTAGCGGCAACGGCTGCGACCGTACTTCAAAGTAGGTCGAACCCTAGTTGTTGTCCCTACTTAACCGTAGTTTTAACAATAGTGCATTTTTTTCGATCAGCTACGGTAAACACTGCGACTAAGAAGGGTCAATTACTGTCAACTTGGGTCATCTTCGTCTGACAGTGAACTACTGTCAATGTAGGGTCTTTGCATCGTAGAAATGTTTGAACATCTTCTTTTCTTAAGCAACCTACGACTAAACTGTGGGTTTCCTGAAGCTCAAATTAATTTTTATAACTATTTTGAACAACGTTTAAATACGGTCATGTATGATCATATTACATTACGGTCTACTATGTACGTGACCGTAAAATTTGACACAGGCTTTAAATCGAAGAGAACTGCCTTGTCTTTGTTCCTTGTGAGGAGTCATACTTCAAACATACTTCCGAAAACAGAGTCGACTTATCTCTAATTGTAACAAATCATTGTGATAAACTAGTTTACAATGTCGGTGTACCTTTTATACACTATATAGAATAGATATAGTACATGTGTTGATTCACAGACACCTCAAGAGAGAAATTACATGGTGTCTAAACGATAGAAAAAAAATGAAAATTAATATTAACATTCATGATAAAACAGGAAAAATATTTCAGATGCAAAAGTGATCCCTGCGTAGCAGAAAAAAATAAATATGTTAAATATGGTTTATTGAAGCTTGTTATATACACCGATGTCATTAATAAAGGCGATCAATGTTCACTAGAAACAGGTATAACATAGTTGTAACTTAAAATAGTTTGTTCTGACAAGATTTAAACATACACAGGCAATTAAGATATATTTATTAGTAAAAACCAACCATGACTGAATTGATCGCAATTATAAAAGATTTATAAGTTTTGAAAGGGATTTTTACGATTGCTTCATTCATATCGGAGGGTGCCGATGCAACCTGGTCAGCTTTTTCGTATCCGCTACCATATGAATATGAATCCAGCAAAAATATTTAGATAATGATAAATTGTAATTTATAATTTAATATCTTGAATAAGAGGATTGGACAAATTCTAATTTCAATAAACTGTAAATCTGACAATAATGATTATTTTTCAAATGACATAAACGAGAAAATATCTAAAGCTTATTTAATAGCCTTGGCCTTAGATTTAGCAGAAAATAACGAAGCGCCATCTGAAAGGCGAAATAATTTTGTATAGAATAACATATCACTGAACAGCTGGTCTTTTTACCGTCTTTTGAACAATCAGTATAGATTTCACAATTGACTTAATTAAACTTAGATTTAAAAACACTTTGATCAGTATTTGATTTCTTGGAATTAATGTTTGATAAAAGTTTACTACATGTTTCTTAATTGTCCAAGATCGAATATGTGGTACTGTTTTGCTTTTAATAAATTCAATATCTGTCTAATTCTGACAAAAACATCCAGAACATTAACTAACTGGTTTTACTTTTTTTCGGTTTACTTTCAAAAAGATATTTATTGTTCGGATCAAAAGTAATTTTGTAGGTAGGATTTTAGGGATTTGCTTTAATATTTCCTTTAATATTAAAGGCTTGGTTTTTCCCTTCGAATGTACGAAGAAGGATGTTGGTATAAATGTACCGAATTTGTAATTGAATATTTGAATATAAGATTTTCTAGCTGTTTATTTGATAAATAATAATTGATTTCATTTTATGTTCGCTAAAGCGATATTTAAATTGATCTATCAATTGTTGTTTAAATTTCTCCTGGGATTTCTTTAATCCAATAACATATCTGCAAGCGCACACATACACACGCACAAATACACTCATATAAAAAAGTTGTTCTTGTTGTTTCTGTCACTAATGGCTTATTGCGATTACTAGTTTCTTTTTTCCGTTTGTTAACGATTTATAAAAAAAATGGTATTCATGGAACATTCGGTCTTATTAATCGCCTTTGCGATGAAGTCTACCAGCTAGCTTGTGGTAGGTCAATGGCCTAATCAGATGCCCCGAGTGTCGCTACGTGTTTTACGCTCGCTGAAACGACTTGTTTGTGCCTAATGTCTTTCTTACTGATATAGAATAGAATAATATATTAAATGGAACACACCTCAACAGTTGAGAGACGTCATAATTATGGTGTCTTAATGATTTTACAGATATCTGTTCGGACCAGATGTTTAAATGCTATTTCGGTAGATGTATACCGAAGTCTCGTCTTTGCGACAAAATTATTGATTGCAATGGACATTTTCGAGAAGATGAGTCTGATGAAGTATGTCACGAAAGCTATAAAAGGTATGCACTTACTCATATGTACACTGTGCTTCTCAGCTCTTTTAACAACGATAAATCAAGACCAAACAAAATAGCTTCATCTTGATCAACATGCAACATGTTGATACTTTAACCAAACTCGAACAACATGCTCAATTAGAGCTAATGTGATGTTTTGTTTGTTTGTGTTTGCTTTAAAGACATTAAACATGTCCTTTGTTGACCCCCCTATCATATTGCATGATAAAAGAAGAATGTCACCCTGTTGGAATTATACAGTAGGGACCCCTAATATATCAACTAATGGTGCCTGTATTTCACGCTAGGTGAACATTATCACATCAGACAACCAAGGTAGATAACTCGTGATTGAATTGAATAAATCGTGATTGAATATAGATTACGACCCATTTTAATTTAGACATTTTGATTAAAGTTTTGCATGCAAGTTACTCTGATGAGATCATTTATGGTAGTGACTTGAAAGTTTGTGTCTTCAGGGACATCAAAAAACCAATGAAGATGACTCTTGGTTAAATGTAATATAAGTGATGGCCCTTTTTCTAACTTGGATATATTTGTAAAATTTTAGAATGTTCTTGTCTAAGTAACTAGGCATTGAGCAAGCACGATATATCATTCTTGACTATTTTTATAATCTGGGTATGTGAAGAACACAAATTAACAGCTCTTGTTTGCCTAATATAGTATAGGACAACTATAAATGTTTAAGACCAATTAAAAAATACCTGCCTCTTTCCTCTTGTTTACTTCGCCTAAAATACCTATTCATTCGCGGACACAGAATGCTACGTGTCATGTTAAGAAATGCTGAACGTTTGATCAAGAATCAAGTTCCCAATAACAATACACTGCCACCAAATCGGGTGATGCGGTATGGGACCCAGTGCCCTCGGTAAATCTGCTCCGTTTATTATTACTAAAATAACACACTAAAAAGCGGTGTTTTTTTCTTGTCTTTTTGTTAAACGGCAGAGAGTCTTGTATTGACTGGTATACCGAAGGAAAGCGATCGAACGGAGAATACCTTGTCGAATCTGGTTTAGGAAGTAAGTTTCAGTTGATTTAGTTAATTGTTGCACATTTTTACTTCCCTTCAAACAGTACAATTGGGGGATCATGGGGATATAGTGGTATAATGCACGTCGTCGTGTATCACTTTTCAAAAGTATTTTTGAATCTTAGCATTGAATGTGGGGTATTGGTCTTTTTGGGGTCCTGGAACCTACACCACTGTTCAGAATTAATTCATTTTATATAGAGATTATTCAAATCAAACTCCTGAAGGAAAATGTAGTCTAGCGACAAATGGGGCTTTATTGAATTCCATTTAACCAATGTAAAATTATTGAAGAGTGAATTTCAGTTGTTGTCGGTTATTGTAGAATAATTTCATACTACCAATATCAATTCTGGCTTTCCCTAATAGTAATCTCATCTGTGATGTATTTTCATGATTTCGATAGCTGATATAACAATCAATATCCATATCCATATCCTGCCACTTCCATCGTTAAACATGTTTTAGGCATTTTATTTTAAATTTCCACAGCGTTTTCATTTGAGTAGATAAACATTCTCTGTAACCACATGTGTTTATGTACTTGTCCAGGTTCTTTGCAAATTGTGATGCAAATTGTGATATATTTTCTAGTAGACATTTAGACGGAAATCATGTACCAAGTTATTATTTCAGTTCCATAATTTTTTTCTTCCAGGGGGAAAAATCAGTTTATCCCTTTGTAATTTTTCTGAAGTGAACATTTGTTATTGTCCTTATTTCACTATTTGGATTACATGTGAATGATTAAGTTCATTTACTTTGTTTGATCATGATTATATAAATGATTCCCTATTCCAGGTCGTATTCCCGTTGAATGCAAGTTTGACACTTTTTCAAACAGAAGTGTCCTGGTACAGACAACTGTACGCCACCAGATTACGGGACCAAATGTCATTCTGCATAGCTTTAATACTGACCTTAAATATTCACAAACGATTTCAAAGATGGTTGAAATGATTGATACCCAGAAATGCAAACAGCACATATACTTCGAGTGCTATAAGAATAGCAACATGAATTTTAGCTTTATTGTAAGTGGCAGAAATAATCTATCTTCAATCTTGAACAACAGTTACCATGGAGACGACGATGAACTTGGATGTTCAATGGTCAAGGATAAGACGAATACGACTAGAGCGTAAGATATAAATGGCTTTGGGAACAGTTAATTTCAAGTATAGAGATTTCTTAATTAAATTGCAAAGTTATACCTCATTAAGCAAAAATATGTCAAGTAGGTTTTTTTTAATTGCAATCATAGTAAATTAGAAAAAAAAGTTACATAGCATGTTTCGGAGTTATTAAATAAAAAGCATACTTCTAACCATATTTTATAACAACTTAACCATCAGTTCCTTTAAATTAGCTAAAATTCTCAATAATTTAATTTCTAAACAATATTATATTACGATATTTAATAACAATTATTTGCAAATATATTACACAGGTGTATTTGTAGAAGTCACGAGCTCATTGGAAAGGAAGATGTAAAATTCGATCAAGTTTACATCACTGATCAAAAGTTCCTGCCAATATACAGAGTCAATTACAAGGAAGATACAAAACTATCCGATATGTATATTCGTATGACTATAGGACCACTGATCTGTGAAAAAGGTATCGTTTTCATATATCGCTTACATTTCCAGTTATTTATCAAAATATGTTATGATTATTTATTCATTTAATCAATCAGACTCAAAGGCGACTTACGTTACGTTAAAAGCTCACTTATAGGAAATATGTTGAAACAAAAAAAATATTTACCGTACTTTTTTTTATTATCATTATATTTTTTTATTTAATTGATATAATTTTCCATGTTTTCCCCACTTCATCAATTGGGTTTCTGAGAATACTTGAATAAAGATCAAACCATAGCCTAAATATACGCACGCATTAAAGATAGAAAAATGTTATAAGGTTCGCGAAATTACCTCTTCCTTAAACTGCAGGAAATCACTAAAACCTCATGTGATACTAGATAGAAAAGTAACACCCTAATTTTGTTCATTGTTCCAAACTCTACCGTCAAACGGTAACATTCTAAACTACAGACTCGAAGAATGCGAGTTGTTCAATTTTCAGTATATTTCCTGGCGGAAAATATTTGTACAGGAGGTAGAGAATCATTATGAGTTGTAAAAATGATTTGGATCTATATTGACCATAACCTGTTTCAGTCAGCATGAAATTACAAAATTAAATATATACCTAATATAAGCGACGGTAAACTCTAATAGTCAAGTCTAGTCATATATATCTAATATACGTTTCATAATTTATATGAAATTCGCAAATGTTATTTGTTTGTTTGTTTTTTCGGCGTAGTTGTATTATACTGGTTTTGACCTACATCTTCAACCAATCAAATGTTGGTATGCAAATGAAGCCAGAATATTTTGATATTTAGAATATTTAGGATATTCCAATTTAAAATGGGAGTTTCAGGTTGTATATATCTTTCTACTTGATATAACAGGTGTTTTTTTTTTCAGTTTAAACATAAAAGGTAACACAGTAATGGAAATTTAACACTTTTATATTAATTTAGGAATGCTTGTTTTGGCAATATGATTTAAAACATTTAAGAGAAAATCAGCAAGTGCATAATATTTAATGGCAGTTGGTAGATTAGCTTTTTTATAGTTTGTAAATTAAATCCGTTTTGTTATATAGTCTTCACAATACCTCCCATAATATTGATATTTATAAAATATTTCTAACTTAATAATTTACATATTACATATGAAAATTATTTAGCTACGCCGAATATTTTGTTTTTGACTGTGCGACCGTCTCTACCCCGAAATGACTCATCTCAATAAAACCTCATTCTGTGTGATAATAAATAGGCCAACATTTGTTTGTTAATACAGGAATTACTTCTTCTGACGACAAAATAACGTGTACCAACGGCAAGGTCGTACCAAGCAGTGTCCGGTGTGTCCTGGATTTTGATGTATACGGTGAAGTCATCGGTTGCCGGGACCTGTCTCATTTGGACAATTGTGGTAATGTGATAATTCATTTATCGGAGGGGCGAAAAGAAAGTACATTCTTGTAATAATTTTAATAGCGAAGCGAGCTGTACGGTAATGCGTAGTTGTAAATTTTTGTTCAAATATTAACGCTTTGAAAATTTTCGTCAGTCGCCATCTTGAATGTTAACCACTGCCGAAATCGTATACCCATGAGTTATCTCCCCCGATAAATTCAACTATGTGTTATGTAAAAGAATGATAACTCTTGAAAAAAACAAGGCCCTCTGGGTACTTTTGCTAATCGTCTGTGGGATAGTTGAGGATATGTAGATGCTAAATTACAATTGGAAAAAATAACAAACCAAACAATACGTTCAACACATAATAAGGCTGCATTCATTTTCACGTAATTTCAAAATATTTTAATGATTGAAAACGTTCATATTATGATTGCTGTTGTTGTTATTTTTATACGTAAAACAGACCTCTATTCGCCCCGTTTTCTTACTTACTACAGTAGTACTAACTTCTCCGTCTGTAATGAGTTAATGTTTTCACGAAAAGAAAAACAACTTTTTGAAGAACATTAATATATTTTAAAACCTAGACGATTCTTTTGTAAATCACTTCTAAGAAATACGTAACTATAGACTACAGTGTAGTTACACACTACGTACAACTGCTTAAGTCATAAAATACGTATGTGTCACTGTGAAATTTATGATAAAACACCATGCATAGACATCCTCTAAGGTTCTTCTCGAAAATCTTTTGGATCTTATTGTATCTATATTTTGCTTTATCATTCTAAAAAATCGTATACATCTACATGTAGCTTAGATTTCCACCCCCCCCCTCTCTCTCTCTCTCTCTCTCTCTCTCTCTCTCTCTCTTAAAGTAATAAAATAAATCAAGATCCAAAAGATTTTCAGGGAGATTCTTAGATTACAGATGTAGTTTATCTATGCATGTTGTTTAGATATATATCATTATATCATCTATGATCCGGTGTCATAGTAAGACCCTCATACTCTAATCTATAATCTAGTGACCATCTCTCTCTCTCTCTCTCTCTCTCTCTCTATATATATATATATATATATATATATATATATATATATATATATATATATATATATATTCCTTCTTTTTACATAGCAGACAATATTCCACTCATAAATGTTATATTTCAACCCTGCAATAATCATATGGTTTTGTATATAGGTCATTTAAATGCATGGACTTGGTGAAGGTATAAGATAAAATTTTGGTCATATTATTGGTAAAACACAAAATAATTTCATATAAATTTGCATGTTTTTTTAATGTATCATGTTTGGCCCAAAAAGATTTCTTTTCATTAATTAGTCTTTTTAAATGAAATCAAATCTAACGTTATTTACAAAGAAATAAACTGGTAATAAGTACGGTAAATAAAGCTTATCCTATCCATGTTGATGTGTTCTTATATCCATAAATTGTGAGAATTAATTAAATTCATCTATGTTCTGCAACATGCTTTTTTGTCAGTGGAAGTGGGTGTCTAAATTTGTCTAGCCATTGATCCTATAACTTATCAGGGTCTCTTTACTATTAATATATAATGAGATCATGAATTAACTGATACTGGTGAACAACTGAGCATTATGTGTAAACAGGGGACATTCTATGAATATAAAGGTCTTGGTGCAAAGGATCCTAAAGTATTCAGTCTCGCCATATTTGCATTATCGAGCTACGTATATTAACGAGATATTTCACATCGAGCTTGACGTAATTTGACAGGTAAAACACCAATAATTGGCAAAATTGATTGGGCCTTGTTATTAAACTGGTATCTTTTTTTTAGCTCACCTAAGCACTTGTGCTCAGTATGAGCTTTTGTGACCCCTTTTTGTCCGTCGTCCGTCTTCAACAATTGCTTGTGAACACTCTAGAAGCCACAGTTTTGGCTCAATCTTCATGAAAATTAGTCAGAATGTTTGTCTACATGATATTTCGGAGGAATTTGAAATTTTGTCATGTGGGGTCAAAAAATAGGTCACTAGGTCAAACCTTAAAAATAATAATTAAAAAACAAATTGTGAACACTCTAAAGGCCATAGATTTAGCCCAATCTTTATATAATATTTGGTCAAAAAATGTTTGTCTACCTGATATATCAGATGAATTGGAAATTGAGGCACGTGGGGATAAAAAACTAGGTCACCAGGTCAAATCTTAGAAATGCCTTGTGAACACTCTAGAGACCACAGTTATAGCCAATTCTTCATATAATTTGGCAAGAATGTTTGTCTACATGATATCTTGGATGAGTTCGAAATTGGGTCACATGAGATAAAAAACTAGGTCACCAGGTCAAATCTAAAAAAAAAAACCTTGTGAACACTCTAGAGGCCAAAGTTTTGCCTAGTCTTCATATAATTTGGTTAGGATGTTTGTCTACATGATATCTTGGAGGAGTTCGAAATTTGGTCACATGGGGTCAAAATCTAGGTAATCAGCTCAGATCTTAGAAAAACATTTTAAACACACTTGAATCCACATTTTTGGCCCGATCTTCATGAAATTTGGTCAAGATATTTGTCTTAATGATATGTCGGATGAGTTTGAAATTGGGTCATGTTAGGTCAAAAACTAGGTCAGTAGGTCAAATCTTAGAAAAACCTTGTGAAGACACTAGAGGCCGCTGTTTTGACCCAATCTTCGCGAAAATTGATCAGGATGTTTGTCTACATAAAATGTCGGATGAATTTGAACATGGGTCACATGGGTCAAAAAGTAGATCACAAGGGTAAATCTAAGTATAACCTTATGACCACTCTAGAAACCAGTTTTTGGCCTAACCTTCATGTAACTTGGTCAGAATGTTTGTACACATCAAATCTCGGATGAGATCAAACCGGGTCACGTGGGATCAAAAAGTAGGTCACCAGGGCAAATTTTAGAAAAACCTTGTGAACACTCTAGAATCTATATTTTTGTCCCGGTCTTCATTAATATTGATAAGAATGAGATGACTTCATGAAATATCAGATGAGTGCAAATTTAGGTAGGATCAAAATCTATGTCACTTAGTCAAATGTTAGAAAAACATTGCAAACATTTTAGATGCCACCTTTTTTGTAGTCATGCCTAACTCTGAAATCGTCCTCAGGTGAGCGAACGGGGCCATCTTGGCCCTCTTGTTCTTAAATGTAAAGGAAAAAGATAAGAACATTCATTTAATTAAAAAAGGTAACAAATTAATACCATTTTCGCTCATGTTTCTTTTATTTTTTAACCCCCCCCCCCTTACCCGTTAAATCTACCGATAACTTTCAGCTAGAAGACGACGACAGATTTATGTTAGCACACATCTGCTCCGCTTCAGTGAAGGCGACCATTAGCAGTTGCATTTGGGTACCCTCCTTACATTCTATATACTGCGATAAAACAGGAGTGCAAACGCTAACGTGGAACAAACCACAGTTCTTAAAATAGTGCATGTTTGATACACTTCTAAACCATTAAGTCATTAAGTTGTTATTAAAGCAAAATTCACACTTAATAACTATCACAATACAGCATGCCCTTATATTCCCTGCAGGTTTTGTTTTTACCTACAAAATTGGCCATGTATCAACAATATTGTAGGGCTCTATATATGAAGGGGTACAACGCTCAGGAAAAAACAGCAATTATATCCCCAGTTACAAAATTCATCAATATGTGCTGTTATGAAGAACACAGAACTTCATTGCACCTGTTGTTTATAGATATTGTCTCTTTATGTCCAACTTACTCATGACAGCCTCATTTTGAGTTCACTAACGACATCTAAAGACGACATTTTGGAAATAATATTTTTGACTGTTGTTGGTTTTGAACAGTTATTTGTGTTTTCAATTACCACTGACAACTTATTGCATTTAAAAGTTATATACTGATGCATTCGGGAATATATTTAATCTAAAGGTAAGGATTGTAGCCTCGTTTTCTTATGTTAGTGAGACTGGATACTCTAGGAAAGTCCATTAGCACTTTTAAAAGAGACTACTATGGGTAGTAATAAACCCATGCCAAGTCAAGACAGAACATAACCTGCGCTCGCTGAGCAGTCAATATTTGATCATTATAATAGTAAAATCCTCCTCCACTAACATACAGAAAACCAAATAATGGATATTAAAATATATTTTGCAATGTATATAAACAAACGTTATTTGCACGGTAAATCGTTGTTTATTAAAGTTGACGTGGAAACATTTTCTTTCTTAATAACGATAAAAAACGTTTAAAAGATATAAGATTAATGCGGGCACCATACAATACGAAACATCCATTAATGTGTGTAATTGTATCAGGGCAAATAAACTATAAACACGCAAAACAAAACTTGCCGCAATATACAATACTTTATTTAAAGTGTTATTTTCGAAGTATGAAAATATTTGCTATTTATGGAAGAATGAGAAATGCTATGTTCATTTGGTTTGTTATCTATATTAAAATATTAGGTTACCCCGCAACCAATTTAATATTTCATGTCAATGACTTGTAACAAGTTAAGTATTAAAATATTGCATCTTACTATGTATCTATAACTAACATATATAGGATCACTACCAGTACTGAACACTTGTAGCTAATTTTTCCCGATCGACATAATATAACATAAGTCTAAAGTAGCGATGAGGGGTTGATTGATCGACTTTAACCTCTCTAAAAAAGAGCCCTTTCTCCCACCTTTTCCTCCATGTAAGTTAAATTACATTACATTACATATTTGCATATTGATATCAATAAATATCAACATGTGAAACAATATGCACGTGTGATTTGGTAATAAAAAAGTTGAAAGGGGAAGTAGGATAAGCTCAGGCACTTGGTGAGAATTTGAAGTCATTTGGGTGTAGTTTAGAAGCACAATGGTTTCAATATGTACAATGTGTCAGAGTCACTGAGTTTAATTCCTTGTCCGGTCGCAATATTTTCACGAGTTCTGTTAGGTAAAGCTGAATATGACATAATTTTCAGTCAATACAGACTCTGAATCCAAGTTGATTGATAATTTATTTTTAAAGCAGATATTGTTTAATATTTAATAATAATATTTTTTTGTTTAGTTTCAAGGTGAAATATACGTGTATATAACTAAAGTAAAGTATCT